>WURT03050912.1:0-14271 GCA_009936505.3 Holothuria glaberrima
TAATCAATTTGCCCAGATGACATCACAGATTTCCCATCATGCACTGCAGAAGCTGAAAATGTAGCATTTCTTCAAAAATCCATATCTTCCAAATGCAAGATGCTATTGAAATGGGGATTTCACTGCCTAACACAGAAAATTTTTCTCTTGTTTTTTTGAAAACATCAAATTTGGTCACCAGAACATACTTTTAATTGCAAATTTGGGCGTCTGGGTTCTTTTTTGAGGGTCAAATATTGCTCTGATTTGGTATGTATGTTTGAATTTGGGACTCCAAATTTTCCCAATGGATTACGAAGCAAAGCGACTAACCATAAACAAAATATTAGGCCATGTTATCACGTATTTCAAGAGACTTAGGTGCTCAAATTTGGCCCCAAAATCTAAACTGTCAAATTGCTGTTTTTCAGCAGAAGGGGCCACATTCGACAAGTCGCTGAAAAAAAAACGATTGCAAATTTTTGGAGAACTTTAATTACATCGTGGGAAGAGCCTTAATTTTAGTTCTGTTAACTCTTAATATCTTTAAATCACCTACTGTCAAAGCAAAATGACATGTTTTACAGTCTTAGCTAAAACCGCAAAAGTGATCAACAGTTCAAAGTGGGGCCATTTTAAATGTTGTTTGCAGCATCCCCTCTTATGAAAAACTGTATCACATGCTTTTCTCATTTTCTTTTGTCTCTTCTACATTATATCAAAGTCTAAGCAAATAACGGCAAATGCACAAAATACTCGGCCAATAAATAGCAATGTAACATCCCCAATTAACCTTACTCTTGGCCATGATGGTGATAACATGATGCACCCCATAAGACAATGGACTGGTGGGATATAAAAATCAGCTTATTAAATCAGTAAATACATTCTTACAAGTGAGTAGAACATTTGACTGTTCTAAATATGTGAAATTTGTTGTCACAAGTGAATAACATTTGATTGTTCTAAATATGTGATATTTGTTGCTTGTCACATATGGAAAGATCCTTGCTATAAGCACTGATCAGGTATCGCAGTTAATTGCTCCCCTAGTGAATATCACACAGAGCTTGAAGAAATGTGTATATAAGCCAATGGCCAATTAAACCTTCATCAACAACAGTTTGTGCTCCGTTATATGTAATCCTTCATCTGTAACATCGTCACTTTCATAACTGCGTTTAATACTCTGGCGTTCAAGGCTTTCACGTGTATGGCGACGTTAACTTAATGTGAGCCAATGCAAATAAAAATAGAGAGATACCAGTAAGCCAATTAAATATTTCCTTGGTACATAATTTCATTTGGACCCAGGCCGACCCAAGATATGCCTAATGAATTGGTTAAACATGAACAACATGCTACCCTTATACCTGCCTGGTAAACACGACCATATGTCCTTGTTGACAGGTTAAGGTAAATGTGGCTAACACAATTAATTTTTTTATCTTTCGTTTACACAACGACCCTCTTTTCTCCCATTAACTTAATTTTCTAGGAAGACAATGTACTCATTAGGGTGTCATACTACTTGTGGGAAGGCAGGGTTGAGCCTTTTACCCCCAAAATAAGTCATTTTGCATCTACAAGTTTACCGTAAACAGGTTAAGGGCTTAATATACTCCACCCAAATAGGGAAGGGAATCATGGGAATTGCTGTCCCTTTGAGAGCCTATTAACGTGCTTAACGGTATTGTAACATGCAACGAAATAGGAATGTTTTCACTCCCTTCATGGAATATCCATTAGAATTACGGCGGGACTACTCTCTGCTTCAATGTCATTTTGTTCCGATGTCTCGATAATCCAAAATGGTTACACTGAGGTCAATGTTAGAATAAGGGTTAGGTTAGCATTAATTAAGGTATTACGGATACACCTCTAAGTTCCGACACAACTAACCCTTATGGGCCATCATTACATCCAATGAAGACTTGTCGGAATATAAAGACGTCGGAATAACAAGATCAATAACAGAGAGATGTAACCATTACCGCAGTATCTGTTACCGGTCTCAAAATCTAACTCTTCAAAGTTTGACAGTTTCTTAAGTAACTGCAGATTCCCTAGGCAAATAAAGTTTCAAGATGAACGGGATGTTTCTTAATCCTATTTAAGCGCGAGTCACACTATAGCGATTCCAGATGGGATTAAACAGCAATTTTTGTGAGTTTTAGTTAAAATCCAATCCATCCCTGGTCCATAAAGGCCAAAAATTTTGCCAACCTGTGTAAATATATGATTTGTATCAGAAAACTACGAAAATGAAATGTGAACTAATTATTTCGGGACGTCACATCGACATACAGCGTTTATCAGACACCCGTACAATAATCGGATTGATTTTCGTAAATAATATCGCTCTGTTTAGCGGTATAAGTTATATAATTGTAGTAGAACAGTTTATCGTGAGACAAACTAGGATCAGCTTTCGATATAGCGTGATCATCCTTAGAACAGAGTCTGAATATAAAACTATTGGTCCGCTTTAGAAAAATTCGGATCGGAATTCGGATTGAAAATTGCTGTAGTGGGACCCACCCTTTGCCATATAATTGACACTTTGGTGAAAGATATTGGTATTTTTCAAAAGACAACCTTTACTTCCAAATACAGCTCTCACTGTTGTTATTGTCCTAGAAATAAAGGTAAAGAGAACAAACAAAATAACATTAGACATATCCTCCGAGTTCCTCTTTCTACGTCATAAATTTGCATATTTAGCATACCGTACTTTTATTCATGATCTAAATTTAAAACAGAATCATATATACTGTAAAAGAATAAATATTTTATGGATTTGATGGAAATTTTGGCCACTTTCTGTTATTAAATACTGTTTATCAATTATCCAAGTATGTCATTTTCTTGTCACCAAACCTTGTCCAAAAGATTGCAAAGTAGACTAAACCACGTTATGTGAAGAGTACGTCCTTCGCATTCATTCCATGGCTTTGCAAAGTACCAAAAAAAAGGGGGAGTTCAGATTCGGTTCAAATGTGTCCAGAATCTGTTCATTGAAGTTAATCAATCATATTAAAATTATAGATTCGATATAAACGTGTCAATTTATATCCTAATGTGCAAAAGTCAACTTATTATCAACAACTTCTTCCCCTTTAGTGATTATCGGGTTGTACGTCCTCTGTTAATCTTTCTAAGATCGTGTTAGGTGACATTATAGCGTATGTCTTAATCTTCTTCCAACTTTGAATAGAAATTGGTATTAAATGAGTTAGTTAGATGAGGTTTTACTGCTCAGTTTGTAACCATTTGGTTTAAGTCGGGCCGACCACGGCCTTTTTTTCCAGTTGTGGCTCACTGGATTGTTTTCCCTACTCCATTGCTTATGCTGAGCACCAAGCACAATGGCAGTAGGTTCCATTTTTAAAGTCTTTGGTATGACCCGGCCAGGATTCGAACCCCAGACCTTCCGGCTGCAAGTCAAATACTCTAACCACTTGATGATGCAGTCGGTCGGTATTGAATGAGATACACGAAAACATATCGCATTCTTGATATTATTGATGTAGCATGTATCACTATGCTACTTCATGATTTTACCGTATATATTTGAATGCTGTGCAAATAGAAGGCGGATGGTAAGTAAACGAGTCACATTAATTATAACTGCAGTGAGCTTTCCTGCGTTACTTCTCTGTGACAACTTATACCAGAATGTTAAAATATTGATAAGGATTCTCAAAGATTGTGATCAATGGACATAAGTGGCTAAATCAGATAGAACATATAGTATGCACAGCAGCCTTTATTTCATATGTACGAAAAGAGAAATATTCCTCGAAAGTCGCTTTTGACACAACGCAAACTACTTCAAGAAAGGTTTCACGTAGCCATTATACTAATATCCTTGGCATATTTTGGTTACATTGATGTTACTCCTCGAAGGTAATGTATACGTGTAAAGACGTGTAAAGCTGTCTTCAGCTGGGGCAGAATTTGTTTTCTAGGGATTGGTCTAAGGGGAGGGGCTTAATTGTTGGATATTTGAGGGTCGATAGATGTAATTTGGTGTGTGCGTGTGCAAATTTTAAGTGAGACTATTGCAACTTGTTGACATTTTTTATAGAGGGAAAAAATAAGGATTTTTTTAACTTGAATTGTGTGGACATACTTCGCCCAATGCTACTCTCGAGAGGTATCCTGTGAAAAATGTAACGACATCAGTTTCTCTCATTGTCTCCCATTTTCTGATTATCAGTGCCGTAGACTAGAAGTACCTCTAGGCCACTCAGGTCACACCTCCCAAAGGAAAGGTGCTTTACGGGAGCTGAAGGCAACAACCCCCACCTCCCCCCCCCCATTATGGCACAGCCATAAACTCTCCCTCAGATTTCGCTAGCAATTGGGTAGTTATTCCATAACGTGTCCTATCGGGAACATGAAAATTCGTAACAACCGGCTGTCCAGTTGATAAAATTTTAAGTCCCATTCAAAGAACAAGTGAATACGACGAGTCATTGAAGCAGGGTGCTGTCCAGGGATCCGTGGTAGCTCCCTGTTTGAAACTTGTCGTCTGCTAGAGTAGATGACTAGCTCACTAGTGCATGTCCTACCACGGTGTTTGGCTGTTGCACTGTGTTTTCGTGGGACCATCAAACTGTGAATTCATCGTCTGTCAATCGTTTCTCTTCATTTGTTGATCACCTTCGTGTACTGTTGGTTCAATGCCCCTAACGTCCTGCGATGCGTACATTTTCACGTGTGGATGTTTCGACGTATTTAAAACGATGCAGTAAACAAGTCAGTGTACTTATAACCACATTTCCTCCACAAAAGCTTTTAGTGCCGAATATTTCAAGGTTTCAATTTCTTATGAGATTCCCCGTAACGAATCTGAGGTGCCAAATTCTGCTGGTATGAATGTCAAGTACACATGCCATGAAATCTGAAGCAAAGGACAACTGATAAGTCTTCGAATACATCAGGCGAGAGACTCTTTCATTGCTAGATGCGATACCTCAATCCTTCCGTCCAATTTATCAGAGAAAACTAAACGAATAAAATGTTAATAATTGTGAAACAGAGGTTTTTCACGTCACAAGCTAAAGCTGTTGATTTAAGTCAAGTATTAAATGGCAAATTAGCAAGTCCTCATGTTACTGGCCTTGAAAGAGTCGAAATTGATTCGGTAAGCTTTGGAATGACGTAAGATTGATGGGTTAGACAGTTACTTAGATTAGAGGATGGAAGAAGGAATTTTTCATCTGTTTTCACCTTGTAAAGTGCACTGCGAACTACACATGTAAGTACTAGTCGTACTTGCAAAACATACTATTTTGCATCAAATTGGTATAACAGGATACATGTGACTGGAATCAATAGAACTGCAATATGGTAATTGCAACACGGTGTACTTTGTTGTGAACTGAAGTTGTAAACTGCATTTGTTTATGTTAAAATCAATGGGGACACATGATCTCCAACAGTAGTTTCGATGGCATTCTCTTGGGAAGGTTTCAACCTCTGTGAACACGTCTTTAAATATAATAAAAGTCTTCTGGAACATGTCTTCAATAATAATAGTAACCTACATAGTTCTACATATCATGCGTTATGACATACAAATAGCGTACCGTGCTGTACCGCACCGGCCTACAATATACAATACCATGTCATACTATGCCATACGAAACAGCACCTCACCGTACCTTTCCGAAACACAGCACGCGTACAACACCACACAAGTTCGCTCTACACCACAAACACCACACTACAACACTTCTAATCATTAACCTAAACCCGCAACACCATGCTACGTTGTCGCGGTAGGATGTCCTTGCCCTCATTTGCAATATATCGACATTATTTTACCTAAAACACAAACCAACCTTGAAATAGTGTAAGTTGTGTAAAAACGTGATACGTAACCACACGAGTAGGAACAGGTGGGCAGTATTATGCCTTATTCAAGTCATATATATTCCCTACCATACCATAACAATACACGAGCAAATTTATCACGTTATATACACAAGCTGACGTTAGGTTTGTGAGAGACCTGTTGTAGAAGATTAACTTTACAGTAAGGTTTCAGTGCAGGCTGGGATACAATTGGGGCGCACCCGGCGCACGCCCCCTTTTTTTCGATGACCAACAATTTTTTTGTGCCTGAGTAAATGAGCAAATAGATATGGAGAAAGTGCTTCCCAGATACTGGGAAATCGCATCTAAGCGCATACCATCTAGATTCAAATTTTCTTGAGGGAGGTCCCCAAAACCTCCCGCCGTGGCTTCGCGCCTTCGGCGCTCGCTCGTCGGCCTTCGGCCGACGTTGTGTGCCCCCCTTTCTCAAAATCCTGGACCGCGCCTCCAGTATAATAGGTTGATTTGCTGCAGCTCCTATAAACGTAATCATAAAAAGACACCATAATTTTTTGTTTTTATAACATTGAGTATTAATATTTCTTACATTGTATGTGTGTGTGATTTGAATGTCATTTGCCAACAGTAATTCACTCAACCTTTTAAATGCTAGACGTTTATATAACTTTCTCTTTTCCTTTATTCTTAGTATGTATCTATGTCATGCCTGGCGTACACATTTTTATCTTTAGTGCGTTATTCTTATGATGAGGCTTAATTCCAGTAAAGAGCAAATGCTTGTGAATAAAAGATGACTGTTTTGTATCTTGTGTAGTGTAGCAAACTCCCACCTAATTGCTCCTAAATGCTGGCTTGTTGTCTGTGAGCAGACCGGTAAGGCACGAAACGGTTCAATGCCCATATAACACTTAGTATATCTGAGTTCATTGCAACTCGGTGCAGTTCTCCATAACCACGCTGCATCAATATATGAATGATGTGGAAATGTGTCGTGGCTCTGTTGGGGGATGGTTGGGTGACTGTCACATATAGAATGAACAGCTTATTCTGAAGTAAGAATGGAGTAATATACAGTACGATCATTTTAGTGCGTCAAGCCGTTTATTCATGTAGACAGAGGGACTACTACTGTGAGCTATATAGCTGTAACTATACTCCTACAATAACATATAGCTAAATTGCTACACTGCTATAGATTACTTCAAAGTCTACAAAAAATATTTAAAAGGTAAGACTACTTCACCTAAACTTTGAAAGTATCTTCAAGTTTCCGGCGAATTTATGCTGTCAAAATTGTGTTGTCGTTGTGTGTGATACAGCAGAAGTATTTCTTCAATGACTTTAAAGAATGTAAACACATGCCCTTTAGTCAAACATTATCGAACATGGAGCAGGTTATTTGAATCAACGTTTATGGCTCTCAAGCTATTAGCAAATTATATAATTTCCCACTTTACGACCTCACGATGCAATAAGAATAGAATTTCAGCGTTTTATTGCTGCAGTCACAAACACATTACCGTAACCTATGTCAGAATTGCCCTGTAGCACCAAAAAGTGTGAAAATTAATTAAAACTTCTCCAAGCTCGACGGGATACAGGCAATTTTATCACCACATTTTGTCAGCCCAGAGCTCCCTAGTTACAGTGAGCCCGTATAACCATTCTTACTACACGTTTCCGTCAATTAAGAAAGATTTATTTGCACTACATACAAAACAGACCCTATTTTTACGTCTGGTACATTAAATTTTACCGCAATAATTCTACGTTACTATAAACCATAACCGTTATGTTAAAAATTCATTTGCAGGGCGTGGTGCATACCGAAATATTATCCATCACACGCAATGATTTTTTAAAGCTACAATGTGTAGGTCACAAGTGGGTCTACGAGTAGAATATGGTAGGCTATCATTGACCTGTGGACATGGCGCAGGTATTCAAAGCCAAATCTGCATGATACATTAAAGTTGTTCCGCAGTCACACTCACTCGAGTGTAATGTTAAAAGACAAATCTCATCATCCCACACAGTTCCAATTCTCCCAAGTATGCAACTTGTAGCTCCTCCTGCAACTGTATCAAGCCCTTACTTGTGCAGGCACAAACCTATTTTATTGCTTAAGGCCTTCTCCTGGTGAGCATACAATGCTATAATGTGTAGTCCAAGCGCTCTCTCTCTGTAGTGTGTGGAATGTGAGCTACTCTGCATCTTTTGATTTTTCACACCTGTCAATCAAAGAGAGGTCACCAACTGAGAATTTTGATAACCCACACAAAAATATACTGTGGATGAGTGTTTGTCTTTAACTGTTTTAACAAAAAATTAAAAACAAATCAGAAGAAAAGGAAATTTGACAATAACATCATTTACCAAATTCACAGGGGTATGTGAAGCCCAAATAATGACAATTGATACTGATCTGGGGAAAGAGCATTGTGTTATCTGGAAATCAAAGCAAAACAAGTCAAAAATGGGTTAGTAGTATAGCTTCAGAATAACACGAGCTTCAGAAGCAACACTGTCGAAATGTAGATCTAGAAGTGTAGTCGTTACTAGCATTGCTTCCAGCTTAATTCTATTTTAATTACTAGGAATAGCACTCCCTAGACAGAACATTCATCGCATACCTTGCAGCTACGCGTACAGGCTATGTCATTGCTATCTGATTGCCTCGATCGATATTGCCAGACGGATAACCAATTAATGACAGAACTTTGGTTTTGCATACACAAACTTTCTACCCTAAAACAATAATCTATTTGTAACTTGAAACTTTTGCTTGTTTGCTCTGCCTAGCAATCGAAACTTTTTTGAATAAATCAGTTCGGTAGTTTAGAGATGTGTTGCTTCTCAACTTTATCACAAAAATGCCCCTTTGAAAGGTGTACAGAACCTCCTAAATAGAGACGCAATTTCGACATAGTAGACAAGCTACAAAGTGAAAGATTTGCATGAACTTTTCTTATAGACAGCCGGGACCACTGTCATTTGGGGAAGGGGCGGGCTGCATCCCTATCCTACTACCTCATACACCTATGACCTCTTTTACTTTTTCAAATTACGGAAATGCAAGTTCCTTTTTCCATTTTAATTGCATTGCTTTTATTTAATATTATATCTATTAGACCCTGTCTTTATGCTTTCTTATAACACAATGTACTCGTCTGTCGAAGTCGTGAAGTGTGCTTCGGTCAACGACTAAGACGGACGATGTTTAGGCCACTTGTGAGCCGCATCTGCTATAGTCGGGAAAACTGATCATGTCCAGTTTTCGCGACTTTAGTCGTGTGGACTTAAGCAATTCAGTCTACTGTATCAGCTTGCAGAGATTGTCCAAGTACCCGTAAGAGGTTTTTCAAATACCGCAGTGCAACCTCGATAACATGGGCTAATGAAAGCTAAATCAGTAGTATAGTGTGGGGGAATCTGTGGTTTAATTTGAAATCGTGACGACGAATCATAACTAGGTCGCTACAATCTATTATGGTGCAACATGCAAGTTGTATATGTGTTCGGCGGGCTTTAAATCTAATGAACATCAGTTGCCCACTACCTTAATTAATGCATCTACTTAAAACAGATAGTTTCAGAAGAGCACTTGTTCCAAAATGGGTGCTACGGCTTTCTCTTTTTAGTATTCCGATCACCCACAGTCATTAATTCAAATATTCAATTCGATCTTCAATTTCGAAAAAGTTTTAAGGACCGTTTATGTTCCCAAATTTTCACGCTCTATACAGCTATAAGAACCATATATGGTCATCTCCTGCTCTCTGGGGCCAATCACGTACGTAGCTCAGAGTTTAACAGTGTTTAACTTTTGAGCCTTATACCGCTATACTTAAATATGAAAAGGCCTTTAGAATTCCGTGAGTAAAGAACATTTGATGTCAGGGGCCTTGATGACTGACATGTTGAAAATACCCATGCTCTTGAAAAATTAGCACCGTATTACCTGATTACCATATATACTATTAGTTCAGGCTTTCTTTAAACGGAAACTGCAGCTTTTCCACAAAGATGAAGTGTTTCGTGAAAACGTGCAAAGTATATCCGAATGTATGTTTACCCACGGAGGAGATTCAAGCAGGTCAGTTACTGTAGTAGAATATTAGAACTACATTTGAATGAGTTGGTTGCTGGGGTGAACGTCATACGTGTAACACAGTGAAGGATTTCAACTTGATTATTAACTCAGTTCAACTTGCTGTGAGAAGACATGTAGATGAGGGAATTGCGAGACCCAATGGACCAGTAATCACCAGGCCCGTTGCCAAAAAAGGCACTGAAGGGGCGAAATGGCTTCCAGGGGGGGCGAAAATTTTTTCTGGGGGCCAGATGTGTAAAAATGTATTAAGTCGATGTCAACTGGAAACCTTCTAGGGAGCGAAAAAAATTCAAGGTGGCTTCACCCCTGTTTGGCTCTGTTCAAATAGTTATTCGTAGTCAAGGCCCGAAAAGATACTTTTTACCGGGCGATAACAACAAATTTCTTTTATTTAACTACGTTTGTGTTTAATATATACGCGTTTCTTTGTGTGTATGTGAATGGTTTGTCGGGGTACGTTGATGAGAAGAATGCAAATGAACTTTAATGTGATAATAGAGGAGGATATTGTATCATTAGTCAACACTCCCACACTAAGTATCTGGACAACAATTCCCATCTGACAACTCCCCCCCAAATTCCTACCGTACGCCCCTCCCACAATTCCCATCCCAATATTCCGACCAAAACAATTGCCACCCATGGCCATTACCCCTCACACAACTTCTCTCACTGGAAATGTTTATTTCTCCTGAGAGAATTTTCTGGATGGAAATTGTCCGGGTGGAAACTGTCCCGTGTGACCGGGTGGAAACTGTCCGGTGTGTTCGGGCGGAAACTGTCCTGTGCAAGTAGTCCCAGGGGAATTTTCTGGATGGGAGTTGTCGAGGGAACCTGTATACGTAACCAGCAACCACACAAGCGTTTTATTACCTTAGTCCTTATTTACGATCCGTAACAAACAATTTCATGAGATTTAGTTCCTTTAGCGAATCTTATTTTGATATTTAGATATCAATGTACAGTGTAAAGTGATTGAATAAGATTCTGTGTACTATTACGACGGTGGCCAGTGGTCAATGTCCAATTGTTATTATTGGGTTTGTTGCTCTTTAGTTCCTTAACGATTTTTGTCATTAATAGCGGAAAACATAACCAAGGAATACATTGAAAGGCTGCACTATTGTCCCAACAGTGTGCGCAACATGCATTAGGCTATATCAGGGAGTTATATCTGGCTATATCTAACAATAACAAGGCGTATTCTTTCGTGCGAAAACTCATGTCTATATATAACTCTGGCAGACCGTTATATTATGCTGCAGTTTGGTAGGATTCTTCTTTAAATTGTACATTCATGTAGGTGTCTATCTAACACAATGGTGTTAATGCCATTTTCCTTTCGCTCTCCACCTGTGCGAATACATTGTCAGTCTCCGGGGAGATTAATTCAACAGTGTTTGCTTAAAGTCCCTAAAGGCATCCCTTTTAAGTGCAGAGCTTATTAAATTTAACCCCATATGTGTCCCGTGGTTGTTAACCTTGGGAGAACACAAATAAATTACCGAGGGCTTTATTAGATAAGTTAAACTAGATCAGTCAACTAAAACTTTGTTTTCCTTTAACACGGTCGCAAATATGGCTTACACTAATAATTTAAATGGTAGAGAAGTCGAAAGAAATTGGTGGACGATACTACAAGAAAGGGTCAGGTAAAACAGTTGAATATTTATTCAATTTAAACCAGCACCGCCAAAGGATAGACATGTGTTGGTAGTGATTGCTTAAAGTGGTTCTAGTGATCTTATTCGAAGATAGTTTCATGACATTTGCAATGAGGTCATGCTCAAAATTGTTGGACGCAAGAATAAAAGTGTATAATTTGCATTCTTTTATTACTCTTTTGTAATAAATTAAAGGTTTAGGAAAGAAGTTACACAGTCTATTTTTACAGTGAGAGATAATCGAGTATGTCATGTATTGCAACATGTTGATATTTTCTTTCGCCACATTTAGTTTACGAAAGTCACTCTTGTGTGATTGGCGTATAGAAGTTGTCTAGCAAATGAAAATGGATGATATCCTTCTGCTACTTTATTATGGCAAACATAAGTTTGTCAATTGCAATCTTAGTCTGAACCTCACAAGTGTCAAAAATTTGGCAATTTATGACTCTTTCAGTACAAAAATTGTCACTTTACAAATAGTGGCCTTCCAACAGAGCCAATTTTAGTATGAGGCCTAAGACGTCTACCTCCTTGTTTATAAAGGGTGAGGATGTCAAGGTTACCCGTCAGTTGCTAGTTTGAAAGAAAAAGCTTAATGGGCAAATCTCATCTTTCTAGGCAGTTCCAGTTCTCCAAACTATGCAACTTGGAATGGATAACAAAGTCTTATGTTTTATTTGATTATGACGAAAAAGTAAAACTTTAACTAAGTCTTCAATTTTTCTGCCCGAACGATTTGACAAGGTGTTAATGAAAATACACTCTACACGAATTACCAGCCATATCTGCGGCTATTAAATTGCTCAAAGCTGTAAAAGTTAACAAATAAAACAGATCTTCCGAAGTTAAAAGTGATTTCGTGGTCAAGTTAAGGTCAGTGGGAATATTGTGCGATTTTCGACAAAACCAAAGCAGCCACGTGCTTCCAAAAAGTATTGATGCTCTCATAAATACACAAAGACTTTAAAAATGGAACCTACTGCCATTGTGCTTGGTGCTCAGCATAAGCAATAGAGTAGGGAAAACAAGCGAGCCACAACTGGAAGAAAGGCCGTGGCAGGCCAGAGTTAAACCAAATGGTTAGAAACTGAGCCGTTAAACCTCGATCATCTAACTCACAAATACACCTTAACATATACGCAGTTATACACTCATGGTAACGTGTAAACGAAGAGAGCTGTTTGAGCTCAGCACTTAGAGAGTTATATTCCTTCATGACAAATCCATTGGAATTACTTCGATACCTTAATATACTATTCTCAAGATACGTCCCCCCCCCCTCCCGAGTCAGTTTCGGTTTCTAATGTAACTCATGCCTTTACTTAAATAATGATGCAGAATGTTGAACAGAGTTAGTATTTCTTTTCTTAACCTTATATTATGTCAGCTGCCAGTTAGTTTACACTTTGATGGGTGATATTGATATTTCCAAAGGAGATAACTTCCACTGATAACATCAATCCCTCGAATCATGTAAATGTTTCAACTGTCTTTAAAATGAACATTGTATAAGCAAAGAAAATCATCGGCCATAGTTGATGAATTCCGCCATCCACGTCACAAATTTGCAAAGAAAAATTACGTTGATTTAAGCTTAAGATACGAATTACCATGTAAGATGGTCCATATTTTATGGATTTTGGTCGGAATTGTGGATACTTTCTTGGTTTGTTTTTTGCTTTAAATAACCAACTATATTTTTTTTCATGTCGCCAGACCATTCAAACTAAACTATTCAGCACAGCAAATGCAAAACTAACGTTTTCTTAGTTTCGAACGTATTCTCTGTCACTTCATCTTTAGTTTCAAGTGAAATCAAGAATTGCGCTGTTTGCTTTTTCAAAATAAACTTGGCATATTTCCAGCATGGGAAACTTCACCGACCACCAGTGATAATAGTAGAGACTAAACCGCATCTTTACGAGAATCAATGTGACATTCTTGAACAGTGACCGTCGAATTGCCTCGTTCTTTTTAAGGAACCGAATTTATTGAACGTTCCTCGTCGATATCGGTGTGTTAAAAGGCGGTGCCATGAACATAGTTTTGCGATTCGTTGTATATATTCCTTGTTTTTAGTTATCAAATAGTTTAATTGTGTTACCTAATTGTGTTTCCTTACATCAATCGTCTTATTTATTTACATAGAAACTACAAATATGTAGTGAAGAGATGATGATTTGCAATTTTAAGCGTTGGGTGTAAACCGCTCACAATTACTAATCAAAGTGCATTCGGGAACTTATCAAAGTTAGAATAATTTACCTTTAGAAAAAATGGTTTATTGATGATTAAATACTACCATTGAAGTGACAATAATCATTGTCCTTACTGTACTTTGCTGTAAAGTACTATTTTAAGTGCACTATACGTATGACACTTTTAGGAAATTTGTTGCACAAGATCCAAGATGTATATTCCAGGTTATTAAAAAGCTTTACGAAATGCTTAATATTTCCAGGCCTTCTTGACCTTGCATAAGAGTCGCCTCGACAATTTTTATCCGTTTCAAATCCTTAACCTAATACGTGATCGTGTAATGTGAAAGTGATGTAAATTACTTCTGTGAAATCAGAATGATACGCGTTACTATTAGGGAGTTCACGGTTACGTCACTGGTTGGCATTGGTTGGCATAGAGCATGCGCAAAAACAAATGCGTGTA
>WURT03050923.1:0-14271 GCA_009936505.3 Holothuria glaberrima
AAAAAGATTGGTATCATCAGCACACAGGATAGGATAGAAAGCTTACTAGCATTGTGAAGATCGTTTATGTAAATTATAAAAAAGAAAAGGACCAAGACTAGAGCCTTGGGGACACCACAGGAAATAAGGCGCGGGGGAGGAAATATTATCAAGAATTACAGATTGGGAGCGATCTGAGAGATAATTTTTTAACCAGGTTAAGGTAGAGTTGTAATCAAGTCGCGACTCGAGTCAGAACCTTTCAACACTACCAGACTTGAAAAGTTCTGGGGAATTTTTCCCTATTGAAATAACACAGAGACTGAGTCGATGACTTGACTCGAGTTCCTAAAATAGCTGTAGTTGACTTGCCGAGAAAAGAGTGACTTGGTTACAACTCTGGGTTAAGGCAGGCCCTCGAATGCCATAGTGATCAAGTCTGAATATCATGATGAAGGGTATCAAAGCCTTTCATAAGTCAAGAACCCTGATAAAAAATGGTTCTTTTAAAATGCATAAGTTAATAAATCTGTAAAATGAAGTAAGGCATGAGTAGTTGATCTTCCAGGAAGGAAACCAAATTGATAATCATACAAAACTTTATACTTATTTAAAAAGTTATAGACGGGAGAAACATAATTTTCTCAAGAATTTTGAAAAAAAATGGAAGCACTGATATTAAATTTGGTCTATAATTACTAGCACGCTCTTTGTCCCTACTTTTGTAAATTGGCACAACATGGGCTTTCTTCAAAGAATTCGGTACAATGCCATTCCTGAAAGATAAATTACAAACGAAAACTAATACATCGGAGAGAGCAACAGCAACATATTTAACAACATTAGGGGGATACCATCATGTCCAGGGGCCGAATTTTTTCACGACATAATAACTGATAATACTTCCTCATTTTAAGTTGGGTTCAGAAAAAGAGTATTACCATCTGGGGAATGAAGATAATAACTGAAAGTATTAGTACTAACGTAGAGAATTTTCTGCTAGGAGGCAGGACCAATATTTGTGAAAACATTATTAAAAGTACACGCGATATTATTTGGGTTAGAAATACATCCCAGGTCTTTTTAATATCCCCTTTACAATTCTTAAACCAATTCATGTAGAAGGTATGTTTCGCATTTCTAATTACATTTGTGAGGCGATTGAGGAATGCTTTGTAAGCAGTAAGGTTATCAACGGATCGCTTCCGTAAATATTTTTTATACAAGTTCTTTTTCGTATTGCAGAAATTGAGGATACATGTGGTCATCCAAACCTGCCTAAAATTACGTTTACTCTTGTTACAACTTACCAAAGAAAAGCACTTGCTAAAATGACTGCTAAAAGTTAGAATGAAATTGTTGTAGGCATCTTTGGCACTATTACACTTACCATCAAGCATAAAGTTGTCTAGCTTATCAGCAGAAATTATCCTACAAGTGACAGTATCAGAGGTTTTAGTATCATTTGGTAATTTAATATCAGTTACAGCAAAAATAGAGAAGTGATCGGATATATCGTCGATGAGAGTACCAGAAGTATGAGAAATGGGAACTGAATTGAAAAATATTACAACAAGATTAGTAAACCAGTTACCCTGGTAGTAAGAGTATGTAGGGGTCTAAAAGTGTACGAACTTGCAAGGTTACAAAAACTCAAAACAGTTTGACCTTCCTTTTCCAAAATGTTACATTTGAAATCAATCATAACAAAAAAAAACTCCATTTTGATTTGCTTAATAAGCTGAGAGTAGAATCCATTATACCAGTGACCGTATCATTAACACCCTTGGGTGAATAAATAACCCCATCTAAAACAGGAATGCGAGGAGAGGAAATTTCTGCGAAAATAGACTCGGAAATTCTCTCCATTAAAACACTCAGATAACTCTCATTTTATAATTTAAGAGGGAACTAATACATAGCTACACCACCACGACCAACTCTAGACCTATGTTCAATATAAAAAGGGACTCGGTACAGTTTAAGAAGTAGTCAACCATGTTTCAGTTATTCCTATCACGGAAAACGTTTTATTTATCGGAGACAGTGACGTCACTAAGCTATTGAAGTTCTGGTTCAAAGATCTGGCATTAACATGATAGAGATAAAGGTTGCAATTCCAGGACTGCAAAGTTACAGTTTCAAAGAAATCGCAGCTATAGTATTAGCAAGTTGAGTGTACAATGGAGTTATCGAGATTAGAATCAAGATCAATATCGGAGAATATTATCATTAGTGTTTGTGCAGAAATCGGCACAGTAATGCAGTATAACGAGGAGCACATAATTCCCACTTAATGTAACCAGCTTGTAAACTACAACACATGTGAAATCTAACTTGTATTAGGCAATTACAACACATACCAGTTGAATGAACATTTAACAAATTTACGGCAGATACAACACAGACGATTCAGAAAACTAAATGCCATAGAAAAGAAAACAAACAACAAAACAGCCTAAGTATCTGAAAGAGAAAAACTGGAATAGGCTGTAAGCAAAGCATAACACAAACAAGTAGCAGAAAATCTTATTAGAATGAAAAGTAGCGTCAGCCAACTGATAGTAAGTCTTGTCGGTGCACCGAGAAAGGAAATCCATGAAGAGACAATTATGTCCATCAACACATCAATGTAAAATCCTTTTCAGGTGCAGTAGAGATAGTAGAAATAAAGCTCTGTCTTGAGATGTAAAGAAAGTCTTCCGGTCTGCCAAATTCAATATGGCGGTTGAAATTACACTGATTCCAGATCGGCAACAGACGATATCCGTCGCTTGCGATCATTCTTGTCAATAATGAATATTTTCTAATCAGTTGTCCATGCTTTCTTGATCTTCTCATGGTTACGTGCATGCACAGGAAAAAAGGTCTCTCTTTTGGAGGGGGGGGGGGTTGAATCCTCGTTGATGAAAATCCCAGTTCTTTGGGGTGGTCCTAGCCTTGTGCAACATATCTCTGGCATTTTATGTTGAGAACTTCACAGTAAAAGCTTTTGGTATGGTGGATTAATTGAAGGGATTCAACCTTAGCTTCGGGGTTATACGGTGGGAACGATCATTGTCCTTCACGGATATGTTCAAGTTCATTTATTTCATTGGCAAGTTTAATAATCAATGAATCCCTTGAGTCACCGTCACTTTCGTTGATGCCAGGAATCCTCAAACAATTTCTCCGAGAGTATTGTTCGAACTCTTCAAGTTTACTTGAGAGTGATGAGACCCCATGTTTTGATGCTACAATTTCTTCTTTGGCACCATTAATTTGTTCTTATATTGCTTATTAGCAATCTCAAGCTGTAAGGCGTTGCAAAATTCAGCTCATATTTTATCTAACGGTTACGATGATTGCAGCGGCAGGGGTTGAATCGGTTATCTAACTTCGTGTTTATTTATTTAGATAATAAACATGGCTGTTAGGAAAACTCAGTAGCTGCAAATATCGGTTAGTATTTATACTTTTTTGACAAATTAACGTTAAATCCTTTCATGGATTGTAGATTAAGTCTTCTGTTATTAGATTGGTTGAATTGATTTTTCCTGATATAGTCTAATTTACATGATTTCAGTGGTTTGATTACGATTCTTTTGTTTTGTTGCAGTAAACCTTATAACGGCCTAGCGGTAACTACACATACGTCGAAATGGTACAGAGTGTAACGTTAAGGTTTATGGGCTACATCAAGATAGACTAACAGAGAAACTTTATACTGCCTTCATTTACTCGTGTTAACGCGTTCAGAACTGTGACAATCCGAACGGCGCGTGTTGCGCATGTAGCCTACACTGAATTTGAGACTACAGTGATGGCAGGCAGGCCCGTAGCCGGGGGGTTCAGGGGGTTCGCACGAGCCCCCGCCCAGACCTAATTTTTTTTTATTTTTTTATTTAAATGTAGTTTTGGCTTTTTCCGGGCAGAATGTCAATTCCGCTGGTTTAGCCAATCAATGTAAGACGTGTGAGTAGCTGTTCCCTAGGGCCCAGTTGACTCGTACAGTAACTCTCATACAGCCATACACTAACTCTCGAGGGAATAAAAAAAACATTGATATAAGGTAATAAACCTTCCATTTAGGCCCAAATTAGGCACATGAAATTAAAGTATGCCCCATGCTTTTGCAGGAAAATACAAACACATTTTTTGCGTATTTCTCTTTTTCACTTTATTCCATTGCTTACGCTGAGCACCAAGCAGAATGGCAGTAGGTTCCATTTTTAAAGTCTTAACATGTTCAGAAAATACTTTCTAAATATTTATTACAGATTATGTCCAGATTTAAGGTTAAAATGTTTTAAAAATATTTTTCACGGATTATTTTCCTTGTTAATATAAAATATTGTAAATATACCCCTGGCGGCCATTTTGTTTCTTCCGCCATGTTGATTGACATGAATTCCAACAAAAATGTTTTGAAAAATATGTTTGATATATTTGGCTCAAAATGTGGCCAAATATAAATAACAGATGTTAGAAATATATTTTTACCGATTATTTTCCCTATTATTATAATAAATTGAAATTTAACATTAGTAGCAATTTTCCTATTTCCGCCATCTTGGTTGCCCCGAATCCTGGCAAAAAAAAATGTCCAGAAAAAATACTTTTAGAATATTTGCAATAGAATATGGGCACAGGTTCGCTTAACCTGTGTCAAACGTATTTTAAAACATTATTTTTTCCTATTTATAATACATTGCCATAATTATTGCATTGGAGCCATTTTGCTTTTTCTGCCATATTGGTTGACCTGAATCCTAAAAAATATTTAAAAATCATTTTCGATTATTTGTCATGAAATATGGCAAGATATTAAGGGCAACTGCGTCAAAAGTATTTTTAATGATTATTTATCATATTTTTATATACATTATGATCGTTAGATTGGCGGCCATTTCGTTGTTTCCGCCACCATGATTAACCTGAATCTCGCCTCTACAGGTCCGAAAATTAGTTTTGAAAGTTTTGCATAAAATATGACAAAATCTGAGGAGAGTCGATGCTCCTAAAAATATTTTTTAAGGATATTTTCTTTATTATTATTTAATACAAAATGTTCATAATTTTTGCCGCCGTTTTGTTTTTGGCAGCCATTTTTAATGAGTGAGATCCAATAGGTTAACTGTTACCACTTGATTTCCTGTTTAGGGGACCCTAAGGTTTCCAAAAAGTATTGGCTCGGAGACTTGTGAAGGGAGAGAGTGCCTGTGAGGTGCCTCTGGCCCATAGTTTAGTTCAAGAGATATGACAGTTGGCGTTAAACCAAGATCGCCGTGGCAGCCATTTTGGATTTACATAATATGAAAGTACCACAATGATTGCTAAACCACTGGAAAATATGTATTTGTGTCTGACAATCCAAAATTCATAAATAAAGACCAGAAAAATAGGCAAAAGCGGACCCCGAAACGTATATATATATATGCAAAACGGCGGCCATTTTGAATTCTGGGCAAAAAAAACAGGATGGCCCAAAAGCTTATTACAAAGAGGAAGATTAAAATTAACTGAATCCATTGAAAAAACCTTGACAGTAAAAATGGCCGATTTTTCCTGGCCTGGACCTGTCTATAGAGGGTATACGCCCACCCATATTAACCAGCAAGGTGACGGAAATCACCACTTTCCACTGACAATTTTAAAAATGGTCTGAATCACTTTCAATCAATCCAAAATTTACACCACCCACACATTAACATGCCCTCTTTCATATTTAGGAAGAATCGGCATCAAGGGATTATCTTAACATGAGTAATTCAAAAATAGAGAGGACCTAAAATTGGTGCTACTTTTCTCCATTGGGCTGTTTCTCTAAAGGTGGTTTGCCTCCCTAAGAGAATGTGAAAGTTTGATTTCCTTTTCCAAACTTTGAAAGCTGATTCCCATGCAAGGCTTTAACAAAAGGCATGTCACAGTTCAACTTTATGTTCCTCCTATCAACTTCAGTACACCCAACAAGACGTAAAACATATGCCTTATTCTGTGCACTAACAGCAACACACAGGTGTCTGGGAGAAACTCGTCATACCTCATACATGATTACTTCTAAAAACATTCTGAGCACTGTTTTCCATTCCCTAATGAAATTTTCGGTTGTGTTGCATCATCTTTCATAGCGAAAATAGTAAAATGGCCCTCATGCATGTCCCATCACTTCAGTAGGGGTGGTACTGCAGCTCACCCATGAAGTTTGTATGGCAGGTCCTGAGAACAAATGGAAGAGGAAATTGAACAATAGATTTAATGAAGAACTTAAACTTTCTGACCTGAAATCCATAGAGGGGATGTAACCTTGGTACTTTTTATTACACTATTGAAACAAAAATGCTCAGGATGTATCTAGTGGGTCAAAAAAGGGTATTTAAATGAGAGGGGAAACGGAGGGCGCCCTTCAAAACACCTCTTTAGATTTTCAATACTGGCTTATCCCCAAACAACTTTTAACAGCCTACTTTTAGGTGGAGAATAAGCTTACACTTTTTGACACAGATATATCAGCCACAGTGTTAACTGAATTAAACAAAAACAACACCTGGAAGGTAGCTATACACAAAATTAAGGCATGGGTAAACTTTGGTGAATGTCTCTGCTATGGTAATTAGCCTCAATTTTTCCATAGAGTATTCCCAATCATGTAGAACAGTTCAGGCTTGCTAAAGAATTGTTAAGTGCTGGTTTTTCAACAGTGCACACAACCAATGGAAGGACCTGCCTCCCAGACTTGGAGGTTACAGTAACATTTCAGCCAACTCTTAGAGATGATGAAAGAAAATACAAATGAATCATAACGATAAAAGGTACACTAGACAGTCTGCTTGCATATGCCAATTGCTATGCTGCAGTCAGCAAAGTTGGTGAGAGGGAGGGGGTTGGGGGAACTCACCTGTTGCCAACCCTTGGAAGACCCCCAAAACACTTAAAAAATACTCAGACTAACTTTTATACAAAGTGTGATCTTTTCTTCAGCTGCATTTCAGTTAAGTTCTTGTAATAAGTATTGCAGGGGCTCAATTACATAGAAGGTTCAAGTTATGAGTTAGTGGCAAACGAAACATCCCTGACTCATGTCAAGGTTTTTAAGTAACCGGGTTAAACCTACTTCGTTTTCTGGGTTTCTACCGAGAGAAGTTCAAGTATCCTTAGTCCAGGACTAATAACAAAAATGAGATTGCATTCTATCGCAGGCACAAAGAATTACTTACAGTTTACTAGTTGCACATGGCCTCCAAAAAAGTGACTTCTAAGTAATGTAACACAAATTAACAATGTCTTCATTCACGTGGAAAAAGTAAGTGGACCTGCTGAATGACCCAGCGGGTGTAACAAGGCAACTGCGTTTTGAGCTTGTCACTCGGGATCTATACTCTCCTTGCACATCTGCTACCATTCAAAAACATTTGCAATAAAATTAAAGCTAGTAAAGTAATTGCTTAAATTTGAGGTCAAACAACAACATGATTGAATATAGATAACCTGCATGAAAATTGAAGAAAAAACCTTTTACTTTGCAGGAACTTTATAATTAAAAGTGGTGGGAGGGGGCTGGGTGATCTTGGTCAGGAAACACCAACAGAGAGGACTGCCCTGATGGGTCCTCCACACCTCAAAAGTCACACTACTTTTGTCAAAGACCATAGGCCACTCTTTTCTCTCATCCACATGTATAACTACAGTGCAATGAATGCCCAAAGGCCTACACTAGCCAACCAGCCAACCTAGCCAACCTGCGGGAAGTTGATTGTTTGGCCAAATCGTGCCCGAAATATACAGAAAAACTGAATGCCAAATGATTTCAGCTCCCGTTGTCCTCACGGCTTGGGTTCAAAATGCCAAACAAGTGATTACGCAAAGCAGAATATATTCTTTCGGACGAAAAGAAGGTAATTTTATTTCGTATTTTCTCCCTTATAAGTTGATAAAATGGAATGAAATTTACAGAGAAGATTACTGACAACATTTAAAAGCAACTGAGATCAGTTATTTGTTTTTTTGTTTTTGTTCCAATCGGGAGTAAATCTTTCCAACGTGGAACGGTCAATTTCCAATTCAAAATTGCCCCCTAAAACATCGTTACCCGTGATATCGATTATTCCTGAACAAGCTATAAGCATGGACAACCCATCAACTGGTGTGTTAACATTCGGGCAAAAATATCAAAATCCTTAAAGGAAGATGGGTTTTATGGCCAAACATTGAAAACAAGCTCTAGGGACTTCATATAACCATTGGTCATAACAAAATTTTGATGGTAAATTTGCGTAACACGTTACACATCTTCTGTAAATTTCAGATTCGTAGCAAAACAAAGCGACCGAGAAAACGCAATTCAAAGACAAAATGTCTGAAAGCCCCGCCGAAAACTAGTTCTGTGGCCACAGGTGTATGCAAAACGAAGACCGAAGACGGAAGATCGAAGACGAAATACCAAAGACCGAAGACATGGAAACGAAGAATGTACAACTCCAGGGTGGAGCCAGATTGGGGGGGCAATGCCCCCCGTGAAGGAGGGCTGCCCCGTCATACTTTTTTCACTTGGATGTGCGCTACTTCTGAGTTCGGGTCGTGACACATCTTCATTATGAATATCACGATCTGCAAATGTAGCTTTGTCTATATATACCTTACTTGCGGTGCTCCTCTAGTTTGAAGTTAAATTGTATCGGTATGCCACTGAATATATTTGCTATGTAAAGTCTTCGTTTGCACGCTACGTTTCTTCTAGTTTGCATAAATAGGAAGGGGCCAAAAACCCTGTTCTCATTTTGAAAATCTAGAGTTATTGTTAACATCCTCCAAGAAATGTTACTTACGAAGTCATGACAGCTCATTTTTCCTATACTAACCAGAGATAAAGGAAACACCACTTCTGAAACGAACAATCTGATAGCCACACAAGAACGTTACTATGGTTGTAAGAAGGATAAATATCCCCTCAGTGTGGTTGGGTCAGGACAGGTCTTCGTTATGAATATCATGACTACTACACTTATTACAATGTTACCCAAACTCGAATTTAAACGTCGTTGATATACCGGTCAAATATTAGCTAACAGTGAGGTAAGTGACATAATTTGTTTTTATTGGTATACCTGAAGAGGAAGGGGCCAAATATTCTTTGTCTTCATTTTGCACATCCGGAGTTAACGTTAACATAGTAGGGAAGGGGGTGTGGAGTGAAGACCCTTTGAAGCAAAATGTAGCATGTGAAAATTAAGGAAATGTTTGCTCCAAGGAAAGAACTGCTCCAAAAAGTGGCGGGGGTGGGGTTAAGTCTGTACATATATCCTTTCAATCTACGGGATTTGCGCCCATCGACATCAGGGGATATTTTCCTTCTTCCAACCATATCAACTTACTCTGCAGCTACCGGAGACAATTGTTTTACTTAATACTATCTTCTCAGTAGAAATCTCCCTTACTGTAGAAAATTCACCTAATGATGATTTCGTACGCTCGCCATTTCCGATACGATGTTAACGAAAACTCCGGATGTACAACACGACGACAAGAATATTTGGCCTCTTCCTCTTCAGATGCACACATAAAACATATCATGTGCCTTTCCTCACGGTTAGCTAATATTTTGAAGGGTATATCCGAGAAGTATAAGTTCCAATTAGGGGAACGTTGCAAGAAATGTAGTAGGCAAGATCATATTTGCAAATCAGAACGAAGACGCGCCTAGCCTTGACCCCACTGGATACTTTCCGTTCTTCCAACAAAAATCAATCTACTGTATGGCTTCCAGACATTCGTTAACTAAGAATCGTTTATTTGTACATCACCCGAAATCGTCTAAAATGTCGTGTCGTGATAAGAAAAATGTAATTAAAAATCATATCTTTGCAACTAAGTACCTGCTTATTATGCAAATTTAAAAATGACATTAACAGAGTTGAGACCTTTTTAAACAACAAAGGTTGACATTTTAATTATTTTTTGTTGGCCATCAAGGGTTCGGTCGGCGTTTTCGGCGATGGTAAAAAAACATTCAAACTTGTTCCACGGCATAGCCAGGACGGCGCCATTTTTTCTACTATGGTAACGTGCATGGTCGATTAACATCCATCATTACTTATTATACTTGCCTACTCCTAAAGTGGAAGTGCTTAACCCGAATTTGCAGAAAACCGCATGCGTAAGGCTCCAACTATTTTACAATGTAGGACAGGCAAATTTTGTTTCCACGGTACAGGTTCATCAAGTGTAACCGTTAAGGAGGATTCAGATGGGCTTGCGGAGAAGACTTGCATAGCTGGTCGTGATTATACATATAGCCGTGTGACTAGCATGTACCCGGCGTATTACACAATTCGGTATTCACAAGTCTGCATTGGGTACGCGTGTCACCGAAAAAAAATATATATCCCGCGACGCGGCGATGTGTGTGTAATCATCAGCCTATGGCTTAACGTAACCACAAATTTAAATGAGACGTCTGAACCTTGTACGAAGACTGTAGCATTTCGTTAACGAGTTAACCCGAGTTATTTGTACATTCTTCGTTTCATTCTTCGGTCTTCCGTCTTCGGTCTTCCGTCTTCGCTCTTTCGTCTTCGGTCTTCATTTTGCATACACCCCTGTGACAATCGCATTACTTTGACTAGAAGCTTTCTAGTAGTAAAAAACAACAGCATCGGACTGACATGGACAGACCTACCTATGACATGGACAGACTGACCTATGGACAGACCTATTCTCTTGGCAAACACAAGCTTAATCATCGCTGTGTAACTAGGGAGTTAATATTTGACTAGCAACTCCCTGGTGTAACCAACGACCTTATAACGTAACAGTATTAAGAATAGTCAACTCCTTGTAAGATAAATTTGCACAGTCACTTCGGTGTAAGTAGTTGATCGGCACTACCAGTCACAGGTGACCAATAGTGACTTGTCCTACGTAAATGCAGCTCTTACGTTACATTCAATGGGAGTGGCAACAACTATTGCATGGTTTTAACGTGTTGTAAGAAAGGGTAATATGTTTGATTTCTTTCTTCATCTTTATACCTCTGACTTCCTTATAATCGGAGTAAAGCATTTATCCTAAGTCTATTTTCCGCCGTGTTAGAGGGTATGGCCTCGCCCTCATGATGCATAATGATGGTTTGGGGCTTGGCTTCGTACCTTGGCTCAGAAATTTAACCGAGGCTTCAGCGAGGCCAATAAGAGGACGGCTATTAATTACATACGTTTGATGAACATATCAAAAATTAAAATGTCTCTAAGCTTAATGATCTTTTCTCTGAAAGTAACATTTCAAATATTCCTGATGATAATGAATGAAACACCTGCAATCATGATATCATTGATTCTGTATAAAATGATACTGACCAACTTCCTAATATCCTTGAAAGTAACTTAAAGTGTCCTAAATTTAACGTAGCCCACATAAATGGTCGTAGTCTATGGAAGAACCATGATAATATCCTTACTGTATTAAACTGTGTGTCACTAGTAATAAGTTTGGTATGGTTGGTGCTACCGAGACCTGGTTACGTCCTAATACTCCTTATCATATGATTTCTATTCCAAATTATGACTTTATTCATAACGATCGACATGATCGACATGGCGGTGGTGTAGGTTTTTATATACGAAATAATACTAAATTTACAAAAAGGAATGATCTAAAGATAGGTTCCGATTCTCTTGAGTCCATGTTAATAGAAATTATGAATAACCATAGGCCGACCACTATTGGTGTTATTTATCATCCTTCTAGTACCTCACCTCGTACTTTTATTGATAATCTTAGTTACCAGATTGATATGATTTTAAGTACTCAGAATAAGTGCTTCCTGTTGGGTGATTTTAATACTGATAAACTGAGGTATGGGGAAGACCTCTATGCCACAGATTTTTAGATGTCATTTACTCTTCATTTTCATTGTGCCTATTTGTAAACATACAAGAATAACTGTTTCCTCTGTATCGCTGATTGGCAATATTTTTTCTAATGATATGACTCTCTTCTCCTCAGCTGGTAAAATTGTTACAGATGTACGTGATCACCTACCTATTTATTGTATTCATCATATCAAGAGGCGGCGTACGTTTACAAATTCAGTTAACCCTTCCACCCATTTTGGTATTAATCCTAAAACAAAGGATTTTGGCAAGGTAAACTTATGCATGATTTAACCAAATTTAGAAGAATGTTTTCTACAAAAAAAGACGTACATATCAAATGAAAGGTTAGAATATGTAGATTTTGATGACGTCATTTTTGCTAATTAATATGCAAATCTATGCAGATATAATACACGGGACCTGAGACCTCCTTGTATTAAAAGTTTTTTTCACGCTTTAAGCAATGTTAACTGGGGCTTAGCCTTATGTATTTTCAGAAGCTAACAAGGCTTACGATAGTCTTATTCAGGCAGTGTCTTATTTATTCAATTCTCACAGTCCAGTAAAAAAATGTGAAAAGCAGCCGGCCTAAACAACGCACACCGTGGATAACTGGTGGCATTCTTACTTCAGCAGTTCAGTGAACACTAAATCTAGGCTATACAGAGCTCACATTAGTAACCCTGCTCCACATCGTAAGCAACTTATTCAGTATAAAAGATAAGCTTACAAATATTATTAGGGTGACTAAGACGTCTTAATATAAACGTAAATTTGAAAGTTGCAAATCAGATATAACTAAGACCTTGCAAAGTATAAATGCTATTATGAAATCCACACGTCAAAGAAATGCTATAACTTCTATAAATGATCTTGATGAAAGTATAAGTGATAGCACTGGTATTGCAAATGCATTCTCAAGTTATTATTCGACGGTTGTATCTAAGCTTGCAGATAGTATCCCTGCTGGATCATCTTCATTCCATAATTACCGTCAAGGAAAATGTCCACTTGATGATCTCCCTGCTTGTTCAAAAAACCTTAAATTTTGCTTGTTTGCTAATGATACCAAAAGATTGTTTAAGTTTGAAGACCCGACGTTTCAGGGGCGGATCCAGGAATTTTTCAAGAGGGGGGGGTCTGAATGTTGGATAATTAACTACCCTCGGAAACAATCTGGCATACGCGTAGGAGCTGTTTTTGTGACTGGGGGCTGAATCTTGTTTCGGATCGCCGTCCTGGGGGAGGGGTCTAAGGGGAGGGTGTCCCCCTCCCTTTGGAAAATTTTAGGATTTTTGAGGGACCTTTAGATTCAATTTGGTGCATCATTTTTGGACAAATTCTAAGGTAAATTACTGCAAATTTTTGACATTTCTTGGAAAAGTTTTGGATTTTTTTAGGGACCTTAGAAACAATATGGTGCATCATTTTGGACAAATTCTAAGGTAAATTACTGCCAATTTTTGACATTTTTTGGAAAAGTTTTGGATTTTTTTAGGGACCTTAGATGCAATTTGGTGCATTCATTTGGACATATTTTACTGTAAATTACTGCCCATTTTTGACATTTGTTGGGAAATTTTTGGACTTTTGAGGGACATTAGAGGCAATTTGGTGCATCATTTTGAACACATTTTAAGGTAAATTACTGCAAATATTTGACATTTTCAACAGAAGAGACAAAATAAGGGGTTTTTGTGTTGGAAAGTGGGGGCTGAAGCATACTTCCGCCCCCTTCAGATTTCGCTGGGGGGCTGGACAGCCCCCCGCTTCCTCCACCCTTGCAATCTGGTGTACCGTGGCGTGCCCAGGATTTCTCTCAAGGGGGGCCATGCAGAATATTGTGTGATCGCCGGCCCGGGAGGGGTCTAAGGGGAGGGGGTGTCCCTTTTGAAAAATTACGTGTCCTTACATGCAATCTGGTGCCACATGTGCTACCTTTTTAAGTAAAAAATGTGTTAAAAAAATTACGTATTTTTAGGAACTAAAAAAAAAGAAAAAACCGCCGTCAGTGAGGGGGATGACCCAGTGTCCCCCCCCCCCGTGTACGCCAGTGCTGGTGATACTTCTTCCAATTCCAGAATTTCCCGATAGCTCTCGAAATTATTCTCTTTCCAGAAGATTTCCCGAACAGCACCAAAATTTGTCGAATTTCGGGTAATTTCGGGAAGAGTGGAAACAATGGCTATACACCTCTGCAGCTTTTGAAACTACTTGTAACATTGTCTGGAGTAATGCCTCTTCACACTACATCGATAAAATGTATGTTATGCAAAAAAAGCAGTTCGCAGTAAAACCAATTCTAATTTCTTAGTTCATACTTAACCTCTTTTCCCTCAGTTGCAGATTCTCAAAATCTATGATATTTAAAGGAAAAAGAAATATTGCTTTCTAAGTAGGTACATATGATAAAGCAACAAATTACAAACAAGTAGCAGCAAAC
>WURT03050934.1:0-14270 GCA_009936505.3 Holothuria glaberrima
ATTAGACCGGATCTTCATCTTGGATCGGACGCTTTGGCATTACTTACAAGTGACAGAAAGATGTGGAGAGCTATCGTTAGTGGTAATGCGCAGTGCCGACAAACGGAGGAATAGCGTATCAGACGACAGACGACAAAGTTACTGCGTGCGTGCCGTGTTTCATTGTTTTGCCTCCAGATTGATATTGCGTGACGTCAATGCATAAGTTCAATTGACAGCGTGATTCTTGTTGACGTTAGGGGAGGGCAGTGTATGTTTTATCGTGCATGTGACAGGGCTGCTGCTACATGCTCCCACGCAGCATTCAGTATATGTTGTCGGTACATTTACCTTATTTTCACCCCTGTCCCCCACTCCTATCACCCCAGTTACTCTAATGCTTGGCCCCATCTGGCAAATCCCGGCGCCACGCCAGATAATTAGGTAGACTAGTAGATAATCTCAATGTTGCATAATGGTGTTCCTGGAGATAGACTATGGAGTAGATTTAAATAGAAGTCAAGAAGGTTCAAAATGGGTGACGGAAGAGTAACTTGAAATATGAGTTGATTAGCTGTCTTTCTTTATTTGAGATCGTTGTACTTTTTAATGGTAAATACAAAATAAGATTTACATAGAAAATTTTCGGTATTTTTTTTCTTTTTACGTCAAAACCTACACATATGCCTACATGGAAACTACAAGAAAATGCAAGTAAACATTTAATACATGTATGCACGAAAAGTCTTATCAGCTTATAAGCAGGGAGTAGATTCATCTAGAAAAAATGTTATCTGAAGAGGACCTGGAAAACATTTCTAAAATGAAGACGGACTGACCGGTATACAAGCAGAGCCATCTAAATACCTTGGCTCTGCATACAATAGTGTCTCTAAAGTTAGTTATACAAGTTCTCTCTCGGACAATGTACGAGATGAAGACTGCAAAACTGATTTTGCTTATTCGTAGCAAGTCTATACCAGTGGTGCTACTATGGGCTGGACTGGGCGAAACCGGGGGCCCAACCCAAAAGGGATCCGGCCCTAGATGCAAAGCGACAACTGAAGGTAGGTTTTGCTCCGGAGGGTCCACTTAACTGGGAAATGATATACGTATGTTAGGACAATGCAATTGACAAATGTCGGGATATCATGGGTTTCAATATTTGTGTTAGGCCAAAGGTATACAGGCCTTCCGTACTTAAAACAGGAAACTCCTACCCAGGATGTCAGGCTTTTTACTGAGCCATTCCTTTGCAAGATTTTCTTGTATTTGAGGTAATTAGGGGAGCAGAATGTCGGCCCTTGGCCCAACATAACGCCACTGCTCTTGGACTAGAATAACTACAATCGACTGGGAACTCCCTCTGGAGCTTTCGTTACGGTATTTATTACGTTATTGTTTTCAGAAAAATGATTCAGACAAGAATAGCTGTGCTAGAAAAGTTTTCTTTAAAGAATTGTAAAGTCTTCCCCTGGAAAGTTAAAACAAAGTTTCCCGGAAGGTTTTATTCTTTCTGCTTAGTTTCGAAAAGTATACTTTGGTAATTTTAAAAAATATATACCTTGATAATTTTAAAAAAATATATACCTTCTTATAAAAAGCTGAAAATAGTGTAAACATTATGCAAAAGAATCCTAAGATCGACCTCGGGAAATGTAGCAAAAAGGGTGAACGCAACCGCTTCGATAAAGAAATTACAAGAATCTAATACATTAAAGAGCATATAGAAGAACGAAGTGTAATAAAGAAATGCGGTTATGTAATGTAAAGAAATACACCTTCTCGGTAGCTGGATAAGTTGGTGTAGATGCACAAAATGATTACCACAACAGAACTTATTCCTTTATCTTAGAAGTGTTCACAGTCCAACGAATGCACTACTACACAAAAAGAATGGAGACCACTGACACAACCATATTCCCAATTTCTCCACTCCTGATAAGGTCCAACTGGGCCCGTAGCCACCCCCAAATATTTCAGTATGCCCCAGTTTTTCACAGTGATTGTATTATTGCAGTTACATAAGCTCATCTGCTAATAAAAGATCCATGATACTAGTGTCTGGTGATTGCAAGCTTATTAAGCATTATGTAAATTGAAAAATCCTACTTTCGAAAGCAAGCGAATACCTACATGGTAAAAGTACATTACAACAGCGGTTTATCTAAATGTATATATCTTTCTGAGAGACAACCATACTTTTAAGAACTAGTCGACCATAGTGTCTATACGTCGCCAGTTTCATGCAAATTGTTAGGCCAACACGTGTAAAAGCGTGACGTCATTGGTAAACAGCTTGTTAATAAGGTAACGAAATGGGCGTATCGAAGAGACAGAAATTATGGACGCAAAAGTTTTGTTCGATATTCCTTAGAAAGCTATGATAGTACGTGAAAATTGGAAGTACAAGGAGTAATCGACATATATGAGGTGCATAGCCCTAGGATGATTACTTTTTCTAATGTTTTTACATTATTATAATATAGCTGAAGCTGTTAGTGGACTACTCCACTAATTGAAAACATTTAAAATGAAGGTGATTTTAGTTATTCTCGTGATCATGGGCGGCGATCCCAGGGGGACAGGGGGACAGTAAAGTATTTGAAAATGGGGTCACTCCCCTCCCCCCTCTCAACATTGAGAACAAATCTTCGCCCTTGCTCGTGATATAAAGAAAAGATCAACCATCGGTTTAAAAGATATTTTAGAGAAATACTTTCGAGCAAGGGCGGTGATTTGTTCTCAATATTGGGGACATGACATTTTCAAATAATTTACTGTGTGAAAAATCAAATTCAATGGACGATTTCTCAAATATTGGGGACATGTTTCCCCTGTCCCCCAGGATCACCACCCGTGCTTTCGAGGCTGGAATGTCCTCATCTAATGATCTTAGAATACCATCACCTTAAGTTTGGAAGTAATTAATATTTTACAGTGAACAAATATAGAATGACAGAACAATCCTCGCCCTGCAAGAATGACTCAATACTGAGAATAGGGGCCTAAGTTTCTCCGTTCTGCACATTGTATGCAGGGGCAGAACAATTTATTCGTTGGAATCCAAGAGCCAATTTTTCTGGTAGCGTATGTTAGTTCCAATCTTCAACAGACCCTGAAAGAGATAAATAACAGCTCGTTCGCAAAAGCAATTTGTTGAATATTTTTTAATTATCCAGAGAACGGCTTTTGCAATCAATTTAACAATGTCCTTGTTTTACTTTGAAGTGATTTTATGAGTAAGAAATGTATTCGCTATTCATGTGCAACATTGAAAGCAGGAGGGTGAAAAACCCGGTGAAGGCTTTCAAAAAATTAGGTTTTCGACATAAAATAAACGTAAACAATTTGGAGAAGGACCGTTACAATAGCTTTGTTTTTTTTTTTTCTTATTTTTATCTACGCAGGCACCAGCATATGTCACCGACACAAAACTACGAATCTTGGCTTCTCCCAAGATCTCTTCTTAGACGGCTGGTTTTATCGAAATACGGTGTAGTCTAACTTGAAGAGATGGTTGTTTTGTTCTAGATGTGGACAATTTGGTGATCTCATGATCTTTCTAAGGGAGTATTATGGGGACATTTCCTCATTTAAAATGCGTGGGAGGTTTCTATTCTTAGAACAGTTCTGGTATATACCGGTCTAACGTTGCTGTGCTAAATGTGGATGTTTTTACATGGCGCCATCGTTTTTCTTATTGAATTATTTTGCATTTTCAAAAAAATTAACGCTAGATACCTAACCCTGAGCAAAACACGCCAAAAAACAGAGTCGTTACAATTTACCCAACCTGTACTCTGCACCATATATAACTAATGTCACGGCACCGCAACTAATTTAGACATGACCGCGTGTTTGGTCTAGTGGTAGAGCATCCGCCTCTTACGCGGAAGGCCCGGGTTCGATTCCCAGGTCGAGTCATACCAAAGACTTTAAAAATGGAACCTTCTGCCGTTGTGCGTGATGCTCCGCATAAGCAATGGAGTAAGGGAAAACAGGCAGTGAGCCACAACTGGGAAAAAGGCCGTGGCCGGCTCTACTTGAACCAATCGGTTTGAAACTTGGCCGTTAAACCTCATCTAACTAACTAACTACTTTAGATATGTGTCTTGTTATTGTTTAGCAAGTTTGATGTAGTAGAGGGAGGCAGGTGGTATTGGCGCCCTTTTAGGTCGTAACCGTATTGAGGCATAGAGTATTCATCTACTTCAAGCGCCCCACAGACCATTCTGGCCCACTTCCCTGACCGAATTCCCTAACTCGGCCATTGGCTGGAGATACATCTGAAAAAACCTCTGAACTCTACTAGTTGTCGGCAATAATCCATTTTCATGTTACCCTTAAAACTTATATAAACCTAACGCTTGTTAGCAAATTGGCGGAGTTAAGGTGAAACACGACCACGTCGTCTACTACTCCTTGAAGAGCAAGTCAGAAAAATATTCCATTTCGACGGGTTACGACCTTTTACCATATACTCAGTTGAAGTCTACGTCACATGTTCAATATGAATACACCTTGTGCAACTTGTGAGACTGCGAGAGTTGATCAAAACAGGAATAACATCTAACTGATCAAAATCAGTGGGTGAAATTTAGTCTTATTCCCTTTTTGCTAATTTGCATATAGCAGTAGTATTCGTCTACTACGAGTATCTATAGGTTCCGCTCAAGCCCGTAGACACCCCCGTGGGCAGTTGTCAATAACGGACGAGGCAAAGCCGAGTCCGTTATTTTGCCAAATTTGGAGTCGATACGGTTTATGAGACAATAATAATCCGACAAATGTGGTTTATCCCTATTCTACCATCAAAACTTGGTGAAAAACTTCCTTTTTTATCAGTTATTTTTACGTTTACTGACCTTTTGTTGTGGAATAACAGGTCAGCGTTTAACCAATAAGAATGTAGGATTCTCAATAAGGGTGACTAGAGGTGGTAGAAAGTGATACAGATGACATGTTTTTTCTACATGTGACCGAGGAGGTTCCTTGTAGATCCTCATTTGTTTGACTTGCACTTCTACCGTTGCAATAAGTTTAGTATGTTACCATCATTTGTTAGTTGCACGAGAACAGTCCACACCTTTATCTTGTGAGGTAATAATAAAAAAGTGGTCGCCACATGACGTTTTATCACAAACCTCTCTATGTTCCATGATGGGGTTCACAAATGCGTAGTCCCTGAAGCTTGGCACGGGGATTCCTGTTTTGCCTCTTTCTGTACGTAAGAGGAAGAAACAAGCCGATTATTAAGTCAACCTCTTTGTCAGTGTATCCTCACTAAAATCGAGATATTGATGTCTTCCCCAAGGAACCTGAGCGCTAGTGTTGTACCGATATGCCAAGTAACCGATATTATCGATACCGATAGTTCAGTTCTCAATATCGGCAGATACCAATCCGATACCGACTTTTGGAAATAGGCATTCCCCATCTAGCCATAGACCAGAGGTGGGGGAACGCAATCTTGATGGGGTAAAATATTGGAACACCGAAAAAATGTTCAAGTATTTTACATCGGATAGGAAATATCGGCATTGAAGGTTTATTCAACCGATACCGATACAGGATTAAAATGGGGAATATCGGCCGATACCGATGGTGAATAACGATAATCTTTCCAACACTCTTTTGCGCATCTAATCTACTGGAGATCCAAACTCACGTGTGGAGAGGTTAGGGTTTCAAACTACGATGAATCAAATGCGAAAAACTAATGCTGAAAAGGTCGGCCCCTGGCCCCTGATCCTCCATAAGGATGACTTGGCGGTCCAGCAGTGCCTCTGGCATCATTAGCATAGTGTGGTCTAAAACCCCCTTCCCAAGGACCAAATCCTGGCTACTCACCTGAACCCGGTAGAACAGTGTTCGGAATATATGGGCAATGTGCCCAATTTTACATTTATTTACACGTCATTGCACTTTGTTCCTTGAAAACAATTCGTTTCATTTATTTTTTTTCCTTGGTTAGAAACTGAGCCGTAAAACCTCATCTAACTCTAACTCCAACTCCATAACATGTGATTTCAATATGATACAGTATTGTGCCAAATACGATCATACGTAAACATGATATGAAGGAAGTAAGCTAAAAAAACCCCCAATGGGCTTATCGGAAGCTTACTCCCTAAAGGAACAAATAGAGAAGACGAACACACAATAGTTGAACAAAAGTTACGAAGATAATTTCATCTGTTCATACCATCCCTAAACCGCCAAAAATCCGTGCCCACATTATGCTCCCCCACCCCACCCCACCCCTCCCCCAGTTGTACACATGCCACTTCATAAGTAAATTTACGGTAACGTACATTAATTTAAAGTAACTCTGCAGAAAAAGTTGAATATTTCAATGTAAATTCAATAAATACATGCTGATATAATATTTTACGATATTTTTCTTAAATAAGTGTATGTTTGGTTTAGAGATCAAAATGCCTGGTAAGGAGTTCTAGGCCATTACTGTTCGGTAACGTAAAGAACTTTGTGAAAAACGAGAAATGGTGATAGGGTTTCTTAATAAATGAGCATGACGGGTATCTTATTCATGATCTAAGTAATTAAAGAAATGACGGCTGTTTTACTACAGCAACTTGACATATTAGCTTGACGATTGGTCTTAAAAACAGTCTCGGGTCCACTGTTGTCATCCAAAGTAGTGAACATATTATGGGAGGAGTACGTCCTAAATACAATTAAGAAATATCATGCACACTCACTATTGATTTCTGGTATAATGTACATCTTGCATGCAAGTTGTACCGCTGGTCGCAGGAAGTCTACCTATTAGCGATTAATAAAATCGAAAGACTGTCACGCTGCGTTCTTAAAGTGTAAAACATTTTAGAATGTGTATCTGTTGCAAGAAAGTGTGTAAAGAATATACGGTACATATTCTTCGTAAAAAGGAAATATTGCGGTTTTTTTTTTAGAAAATTTGCGTATCTTTCACACCGTGTTTTATAGGTATAGAATAATATAGGCACTTAAAAATTAGGTAGATGGATAACTTAATATTCAAGGAATGATATCCTCATAGGAAAAATTTTACTGCTTTGTAACTTATAAATAATTTGTTCGCCGGACTTTCAGGTTTTCAAATGATAAAATATTCATAACTCATGAACAATATTTTCGGAAATTAAAAGAAGCCTATTGCCAGAGTTTATTGGTGAAACTGAATAATTTTATAATGATGAAAGGTATTTTCTGTCTGTGTCATTCTAACGCAATTAAATACTTTAGTGAAAGCGAAAGTGAAGATTGTTAGATTGACCCCTCCTCCTAAGCCCGTAGCCAAGGGGAGGGGCTGGGTTGGCTCCCCTTGGAAATTTTGGACCCCCCAGAAAATTCCAAATTCCCATTGCCTTTATGCATTTTAGTAAGTCTTGCCCCCTAAGAATACATTTCACCCCGAAAGCTATTCGTCCCCCTTCAGTACCTTGTCTGGGTACTGGCTTGCCTCCGCTTGTGTTTGATTGAAAAACAGAGAAAATTTACGTTTACAATGAATAGGCAGTCACGGAACCTTGTTTCAAGACATTGGCTATAATCTAAATCTTTCAAATTCCTTACCACATACCACAAACTGCACCTTCAAAAAAAATTATTGTCTTTCTTAAGGCCGGGTTATACTTCCAATTTTTCAAGCGCTTTAAAGCTATAAGAACCATATCTATGGTTCCTCCCACTTTTTTTCTTTTTTTTTTTGTTTTTTTTTTTGCTTTTCTCATTTTTTTTTTTTTTTGGTTTTGATCACCAGTGGTTTATTCTTGGTTTACAGGTCACTGTATTTTGTTGATTGTTTCGTGTTTTTGTATTACACATTGCTATTTACGTTTAATAGACTTTTTGTATAATTGACTCTCACACCTCGGAGAAGGTATAAAAGGATTTAATAAACTGAACTGGCATCATAGACTTACCACAAGTTCACTTCTTTTAAAACCTCCCTTCCAAACCCGAAATATTGATATCACAACCACCGAAACATGATGATGAGGTTGAATTGAAGGAGTTAGGACTGTTGCACTGATATTGCGAGTAGCCGATATTCTCGATAACGATATTTTAGTTCTCAATATCGGCCGATACCGATCTGATACCGATCTGATACCGATATTTGGGAAAAAGGCCTTCTGCAACTAACCATAGCCCACGGGGCGTCACGATCAGGGTTAGCGGTTACCTCCAAATTTAAAGGGTCCAAAATGGTGATACTGGACCCTTTAGATTGCCCGAATAGTGTTTCTTTGGGGTCCAATGGCAATTTTTAAGGGTCCGACCCAATTTGGCCTGGATTGTCGCAATGCTGAGGAAGTGAGTGAGAGACACTGAGTTCAGAGATGCTTGCGCGTCCGATATTTTCTGGTTGGACCCGAACACAAGGCTAAGGAATTTATTCACGCGTCCAACCGTGAAAGAATGGGTCCAGGACGCTCAGACGCGCAAGATCGCGAACCCTGGTCACGTTGGAGGGTCGTTTCATCTCGACGAAGAAATATCATGGCACTTGCATTCAAAATTACTCAAATAATGTACTATTTTAATGACATATGGGGTAACAAATATCGGTAAGGTAATATCGTAGTTTAAATAAAATTTTGCCGATGCCGATACAGGATGAAAATGAAGAATTTCGGCCAATACCGATTGTGAATGTCAATAATAGTTCCGGCACTGGTTTAGACCTTGCTCTTGCCCAGGTAACATTCCCTTAGGAGCCCCATGTGGGAACCCATATGGGCCCATATACTACTGTACCTAAGATTCATAAGGAGCCCATATGGGCCAGCCCATATGACCCATGTGGGATAGTTCCCGGGTCCATGTGGGCAACCGCCCTCACATGGGCATTAAAACTATCCCATTTGGGCCATATGGGCATATGGGGTACCGATATCACCCCTTATAAATCTTGGGTGCAAAATGTAATGAGCCCCATATGGGTTCACCTATAGGGGGCCATATAGGTTCGCTACCTGGGTTATTCTGTTATCTCGAAGTCCGGAAAAAAATTTTTCGCTTTCAGAAAAATGCTTTCCAGAAATGCCTGACAAGAATTTAAAAATTGTATTTACCTTGAAACCATCGATTTCGGTGTGGAGTAGTTTCAGATCAACACTAACAAAAATAAGTTACAAATCTAGAATACAAACTGCTATAAGATTATATACAACTTTGAATAGTTGCTGGTAATCAGCATTATTATTTACTTTCCTCTTTACTTTTGCCATATGCTTCATGCTCGTAAACGCATTGCATAACACCTTAAATTATTCTTCTACATCTGATTGGAGGATTGGTGATCACATGTTATGGGTTATTTGGCACTATCACATGGTCGTGTGTTATCCATCATAGGTTTAGTCTAGAATAACACACTGTGTTTGAATCAAATTTTGACCAAAATCTGGCCTATTTAGGAAGTCAGGTGTTATTGAAAACAAATAAGGAATGTTTTGTATTCGTGTGATAGTATGAATAATTTTATTCACTCAATGTTTCAACTCATGAAATTATTCGTACTATTACACTCATGAACATTCATTATTTTAATGGCGTTAACGATGAATATTTGTGAGTTGTAATGAATAGCAACGAATCATAGAGAATAATAACGAATCATAATGAAATGAATGAATATTAATTGATGAACAATAACTAACAAGAAGACAATCCACGGAGTAGGAAATCTCGTGTCTTTCATACTGTCTACATATATTACGGTTGATGAAATTTCCCAGTTAACTAATGTCCAATTAATGCTAAAAGACAACCTTCGGGTCATTTGTACGTCGATCACGCCCCTTAGCAACTAGAATGTACTATTTAGAAATATTTCTACATATCGTGTGGCTTTATGACCTTTTCAAACACGCTGATATACAAATTATGGATAAAAACCAATAGACGAGTTCTGTAGTTTGAAGTTTTCGGTGGGTTCACAAGGTCAAGTGTACCATTGCAACCTTTTCTGATTATTTGCGCAAGCGCATCATTCACTTGACCGCCCGGTGATCGTGTATTACGCCTGCATAACACTGCACGTGCTTGTAATACCAATGGTGTGTGTGCGTCCGAAAGAAGTATACATAATCGACAACTGCCGCAAAGGTTAGTGGCATACTAAACATTTGACCCATCCCATGATGCATTGTGTGAATACATTTCCCAACTCGTCTCTTTTAGCTCATTTGACTTTTGACCTCTTTTCAAGAGTTTTCACGGTCAGATACCTCCTCACCGACTTTGAAACTACACTTTTAAAAGTTGTCTCCTCGTTTTCGACTTATCATTTGGTTAAATGACTTTTTCTAACAAACTGATAACCAAGCAATTGGGAAAAATAATTTTAGATAATTTGACATCTAATCCTTGACCTACAACGTCATCAGTTACGAATGCATAAGTTTTCATGGTCAGGTACCTACCCACTAAGTTTAAATTCGATCACACTTACAGTTTTGAAGAGTTCCTGACACTTTTCGTAAAATATATGCAAATTATTATTCGACCTAAAAACTACATTTTTACCTTTGATCTTCACCCTCGATAATCCAAAAGCACAGCTTAAAACTTATCTTATCAGTCCTGATATCATGTTTTTTTTTACTTTTTTATCAAACTACTTATAGGCAAGAAACACAGAAAAAAAACAATTTTAAAACAAATTTGACCTTTGACCTACCACGTTATGATTTAAGCATGCACAAGTTTTTATTGTCAGGTTGCTATCCACTAAGTTTGAACTTGATCGCACTTATGCTTTATGAGGAATTTTCGACACAACTTTTTTCGCAACACATAGGCCAATTAGACATTTGACCTACATTTTGACCTTTGACCCCAACCTTAACAACGGCAAAGCCCAATTTTTAGCTTACTTCCACTCTGACCTTTGACGTCATTAATTATGAATGCACAAGTTTTCATGGTCAGGTACCACCAAGTATGAAGTTGATCACACCTACGGTTTTTGAGAAATTTCGACACACTTCTTCACAAAATTTAGGCAAAAAACCTTCACCTTTGACCTTCATTTTGACCTTCGATCCCCACCCTTAGTAACCAAAAAGCACTTCTTTTTAGTTATCTTAAAAGTCTAGACATATCATGTGGTTTTGTTACTATTTCTGACGTTCTGATAGTCAAATAATTTCAAAAAAAAAGAAAAACAATTTTAGCAAAATTGACCCTTTGACCTATGACGTCATTAATAATGCCTGCACACGTATCCAAGGTCAGGTACCTAGCCATTAAGATTGAACGTAATCAGACTTAAAGTTAAGAAGGAGGTTGCGACACATTTTTAGCTCAAACACACACACATACACACACCCAGCTTCGCATTCCTGATGTAAGGTTAAGGACAGTTTTTCATCTCCCTATACATTACATGAAGGAAATGGGATAAAAACTGAAATAATTGGTTTTCTTGAGCTAATTACTGCATGATCTTATTTTTAGCTTCCCGAATTTGTCAAGTGTTTGTATTCAATAGCGAATAAGAGGGGAGGGTTAGGGTGTTCAATATGATCTCAACACTTACTGCAGCAGAATGCTTAAAACGTGAAACATAGTGACGTCTTACTTTATGTATTTAGCTCAAATTATTCTCGAGAAGTGTTCTAGCGAGCGTTTCTCCTCTTTTTGAAGAAATAAACGCAATGTTCCTTTTTGACTTCCCTACGATAGGCCTCTTAACTATATGAATATGGGCGGCTTTAGAAGGAAAATCTTTATTGTACGCTGAATATCCGTCTTCTACTGCTCTATAAGCAAAAGCAAAATTTATGAATGAATATGTTAAAATGAAATAAAGAACCTACCTTTCTAAGCTGGAGTTCCAGATTAAGTCAGCCTCACGGAAACTGATAGAGGCACTGATATTGATAATCTGATTGGATTACATACAAAAGAGAAAAAAGTTAAATATTTTTCTTTTCATTGGAAAAAATGCTGGTTTAGGTTTGAAGTGAATTATGCTGCCCTGCTTCCGCAAAACCTGCCCAATTATTATTCAGATCTTTTATCTAGATTCTGTTAATATAAACGATTCGCATTTTGTTAGCAAAAGTGCAAAAATTTCTTACTGACTAATAACAAAAAAGGTGGAGCCAGCGGTCAGCAGTGGGCCATGGCCCCCGTCGGGAAGGCTGGCCCCCTTCGGGGAAATTTTCCTGTTTCGTCGGGGAGCTAAATCCATAAACGATGTAATATGTAATCCCAACGACCTTCAGTCGCCCTGAAAACCTGCTTGATTTTACTAATAGGGAGGGCAGATTCTTCAATGAAGACCCCAAATTTTCCACTTTCCCTTGAAAAGAGCCCGAATTTTACAAACTTTCTTCAATAACACCCCAAATTTTCAAATTATTACAAAAAAGGTCAAAAATTTTCGAGCGCCGAAAGTTTTGAGTTTGTTGTCCTTTTGGCAACTCATCGCCTTTGTCTGGCATGAGGTTGCTGGCCCCCCTGTCGGGGAGCTTGGCACCCCTGTCGGGTAAATCCTGGCGCCACCCCTGAACAAAATGTTAGGCTATTCATGGTTCAAAGACCAGATGTCAAGAGTAAGTGGTTTTACTCGTTTGGGTTCATATTCATATAATCTCCCACTAAGAGGTGATTAGACCTACGTAACGAAGAGTGAACGCTCACCGATATGAACAAAACACCATCGGATCAAGGCAGCAAACCTCTAGGCCTAGATGAGTACCTCTTGTAGTTCAACAGTCTTTGGCTTCATGTACTGTCCAGTAAAGTTACTACCCTGCTGGGAGTGTGCTAACCCGGAGTCTCTTATGTCAATGGAACTTGCGAATGTACTAGTTTTTGCAAAGGTCATTTGGGATTGACCTTCAAAGCTTTCCGTTTTGGAAAGCCAAAAAGATCATCCTAACATTTTAACCCTATGTCAACACCCAAGGGCGTCAACAGGCAGGAGACAGGGGGCATGCCCCTCCCTACTACTTGAAAGTTGAAGACAAAATCCACATGTACTATTACACTTTTTTCATGTTTCATAACTCCCCAAATTTCGATTGGGGTTGACCCTAATGTCAACGACCGACTCTCGCACATTCACAACGTCCTCAGTCACAATAGTATACACAGAACACTTGTGTTCGGTCAGAAAAATCCACTTTTACGAATAAAAGTTGAAGAATGAACATACAGCACCAAGTGTAAACAAGTAAATCAATGACATGTTGCGTTGAGTGATGTAGGCAGCTATATCTCCATTTACGGTAGCTCCAACCTTGCCGGAAGTGAAACTCAGTTTTGGTGGCGCTGTTGTGTTCAGGTTTATTTGCATCATCATATTTGGATATAACTTGGCAATCTAGGAGAGACCAACGATGATATAAAACCAATTGACCATCGTGTGTAGCTTTGATACCCTATGAGATGTAAACAAACCTTTTTAACTGTTATTGCACCGTAATAAAAGGACAGCACTAGGCCTTGGCTGCTTTAAGTCTACACTTTTACGGTTCCGCAATGTTTTCAAGAGAAATGATGAAATATGTGGTTCCTAGATTAATGAAGTCTAAAAATCATAATGCTGGTTTTGTCGGTGAGGAACTTATCGGCTACCATTAATTGTGCTCTAATTTAACTTACTCTGTGCCCTAATTTTTAACTAATACCAAAGAAATTGAAGTACTACTTTTGCCCCAGTTATTGGCGTAGTACTGTAGTAACTGCAAGTTTTCAAAGTCAGGCGTACATTACGAAAACTTATCTCTGGAGTGGAGATGATGTTTAGCTCCCTAAGCTGAATGTACACTGCATGAAAGAAGACACACACATCATCTGGCTTTTTGCCTTAAAGCGGATCCGAAGCGCCCTAACTATTTTGTTGGAGTTCCAGCATGCAAAGATAAACTGTCAGCGTTCTACCTTACTTCAATATCTATGCTTCGTACTTAATTACTGCAATAAATGTCGTCCCCACTTATTCTGTGATAGTATGTTACGCCATTAATGCAAAAAAAGAAACGTTATTGTAACTCTTTCATTTCTATCCCTTCACTTACGCGCAGACCACATTTTATATGCAACGTAAAGGACTAAAATGATGTGCTGTCGATGTATGTCAAGTTTCGGAACTTAAAAGAAGGGTTCAAGCAAAAATTTACTTTTCATATGTGAAAGAGGAACTAAATCTGTGCATTTTGGTAAAACTTTCATTCAAATAGGAACTGTATTACTCGAGATATCAGCAAAAGAAGTTACTACATTTATGACCCAAAGTGAGCTTGAGGCAAGTGGGAGTTATA
>WURT03050945.1:0-14270 GCA_009936505.3 Holothuria glaberrima
CATACTGAGAACTGCATCGCACGGAGGTGTACTTTGCATCGCAAATTGCGATGCGATACCGCTTATTTCCATCCCTGAACTTAGCACAAACACTATATATATATCAATAAATAAAGAATATATGTTTGCAAGATAATTGGAACCAGTAATATACAGCCCCTTGGCCAATCCAAATTTGATCACTTTATGATTCAACTGTTGAAAACCAAAATGTTTGTAGGCACAGCACATGCTGGTATGAGGTATTAATACAATTTTGCTAGGTTTGGGCTTTTTCTTAACATGCCCCAGGCTGTGCAAAAAAGGCCTCACTGCCTTGGCTGTTATGATTTAGCACAAATGATTACCTTCCTCAAAGAACAATATTAAGCCAAACATACCAACCACAACATTCACAGGGTTCACAACTCACACAAATATTTCTAATAAAGAATAAACACACAGAACTATAGCAATGAACATTACCTCATAATCAAATTCCAGACAAGCAAACATGGGATTTTCAAAGCCAACATCCACTCCCACAATATGGAAAGAGAATGTACTGGACTTGTGAGCTTCCAGCGGAGATGAAATGGTCAATCTGGCTTGAGCATCCCTATTCAAAATGTAGACAAGCTTTTGCTTCTCAATGGCACCAACCATAAATGCACGTCCCTTAGGGTCAACTGCCAGGAACTGTCCAGGTACTATGCGACGACACCCACTCTTTCCAAATGTTTCTTGGTGGACCTGTTGAAAAATTATAGTATTGTATGTCAGAGAAATAAAAATGGGGTTTAATTATCAAGTTGAAATATGAGTGGGAGAGTGAAGAAGTCACCATCAGGGAACAAATGCAGCTAAATTCACTTAAGATAATATTATGGAAAACTCCTTCCTACCCTCCGAGTAGTTCTAATAAAGGGAGGTTTCACACATACAAAAGCCAACTAACACATCCACCTTCTGGTTGAGAAACACATGCAGATACTAGGTTATGTAAAAAAGCAATGAAGTGCATGGCGCAGCATCTTCCAGAACAACTAGTACATCCACTGAATTTGACCTTTTGATCTTTCGTGCAAGCTCCCTATAGTAATCAGTCTTAGTAACTTATCAGTAACTGTTGTCATTACATGCTGCAAGGAAAACCATGTAAGTTTGTAAGTCCTTTCTAATAAGATACTATTCTAGCTAAAAACTTGCAAGGAATATGACATCAAACTGCAGCAGAAAACATTTTCCAAAATGAAGCAAATCCTGCTAAGTTGATGCTATTGGCACATTATACTTCTCAAGTGATGTACTTGTCACTCTCATCTTACCTTTTCGAACACATTTTTTGATGGAATGTATTCCAAGATCACAATTCTACCAGAGTCTGAGCCAACGACAATGTAATCTGATGGAAAAAGACAAAGAGGACCACTGTTTTTTACTTAGCTAGATGCCAGTTGTAAAATTGCTGACCTTCCAATGCTCCCTGTTTGCAAACAACATTGACAGCGAACATTCAATCAACATATGTGACATGAAGCAGAGTTTAATATGCTACACTAATGAGGATGTTTTTAAGTATAATATCAGTATAATGCTGGACTAATCACAAATGTGAAATGGTAATTGTTAACAATAAGACAGTTTGAGTACACTTATACCACGTATTAATATTACCTACATCACTGAGGACACTATAACAATGGACAAATATTCATAGTCTGATTATTCAGTAGAAAATTTACCTACCTTTGCTACCTCCAGTGAGCCTAAAAGCCATAATGGCACGAATGACACCAAAGACTTCATGGCTGAGTAATGTGTACAGCTTTCCTGTATTAGGATCTAACTTGATTAGTTCCAGAATCTTCCCCCTTGCCACAACTATCTGCTGCTGTTTGGATCCATCAAAGTTTCCATGAATAGACTGGATGATAGCAGAGGCCCTCTGAAGTGTCAGAGAATACAGGAACATTGCGACTTCTCCCCAATATTCTCAGGTTTCACCAGTCCACTGTTTAGAAAATTACCAATGAATAAGATTTGGGTATACATGCCATACTATATCTGCATATGCTACTGTCACAGGACTGTATTCAATAACCAGTCCTCCATCACAGCTGCTGCGCAATGTGTTACAGTCTGCACAAGGGGTAGGCCATAATGGCAGTTTCATGGAAATACACAGCATTATATAAGGGCCAAAATAAACAGTCTGTAATGGGCTTGAGTGACTCCAATATTTTTGGAGTCAGGTGCCCATGACTTTAAGTCATGACTAACTGGAGTCACAACTACAATGACGTCATACAAACATGTCAGCACCAACAAACTATTGACTAAAGTACCTGCCTACCAGTGAATATTAGGTGTAATGCACTAATGCTGCAGGCTCACACTACAGGCCACTCATGCTGAGGTGCACTGCATTATGTGAGGCTGAACTATCTAATGGGAGAACCGGATTCCAAAGGGGGAAAGTCTTTTGTACTTAAAGTGGCGTAATCATCAACGACAACTGAACGTAGGTGGGTGGAAACAAATTTGTCACCAAGAAATGATTCTTTTTGAAAAACGTTTTTGGTCCAAATATATAGCCTACTACTTGACTGATAGAACAACGTGATTGGCACACTTGTGTGTATTGACAGGTTGAAAAAAGGTAAAATTGAGAATAAGTCATAAAAATCGTGATTCAGTTAGGCCTAGGCAAAGTTGGTGACGAAAGGCTGTGAAGTGCGCTACCTTCCCTTTTATATGTAACTGCCTGGGCTTATAAAGGGTGTAGACTGTATAGTAAGGTGCCCATCAACTGTGAGGGCCAAACCAAGTGCGCATCTAGCCTAACATTCCATAGCCAGCCTAGCCTATCACCATCATTCATAGAATGATAGCCTAGATTTCTTTAGTGCACATTCAACAGTCACCCCATAATAATGCTATAGGCAGGGCTTTAGCCAGGATGGTAAGCTCAAGGTGTCCAAATAGGTGATAGTAGTGAAATTCTTGCATTAAAATGTACTAGCCTATAGCCTAGCTATATTTTAGCCTATGAGACCAATCTACGATTCCGGAGTCCAAATGACTCCTGGACTGCTCTCTGGCCAAAGCCTTGATGCTAGGACTGCCTGTGACTATGGACGAATTCAGTTATTTTCTGCTCCCGTTACTTTCCACCCCTAAAAAATGTTGTTTTCCGCCCCTGGTTTTGGGGGGCGGAGAACAACATTTTTTAGGGGTGGAAAGTAACAGCCCAGAATGGAATTACTGCGCGAGATGAAGGCTTCATAAACTCAAACTAAATTTTCTTATCATTCCTATTATTTGAACGTCTCCTCAGTTACATTGATCATGTCTTTTGCACAACAACATTCTGCAGTAGGCCTAACTCTCTCTTTCGCATTAGCAGTGCACTAAGTACGTGAATACAGTACGTACATATATGCCTACACGCACGTAAACATATACAGTACAATATCCAGTGCCATGCTGCTGCGAATACTCATACAACACAAGAGGCTAGCCAGATCATACAATCCATTCTTCTCTAGGGCTAGGCCCCTACGTGATTTCCCAAGATGGCTCAAGAGTTTCTACGATATTGACCAGTACTTACCTACGAACTAGAGAGATGCCACTGTGCACTTTTTTCCTGGTAAATACCTGATGTTTTGGTAAAATGGACTGTTAATGGGCAAAACTGCCACAGACCAAATAAGTTTCCTACCTTTCCGTGTTAGGCTATATATTATAGGCCTAGGCCTATGCATATTCTTGGCCAACCTACACTAGTACCAAGCGCCTGTGCTATAAACAAGCCCCCTATGAAGCCTAAAGGCACTTCACATACAATAGCTGAGCTGAACAGTAAAATGTAGCGTTTAAAAACGCTCATGTTGAGACCGTGAATTGTTACGCTTAATACAGTAATAAGCACATGTGGCCTAACCCAATGCATAATGGCAATGTCGCATAAACAATACCAACACTATAGTATGAGTGTTATACCTATCCTAAGCCCAGGCCTAGCCTGGTATGTCACGTCAACAGTTGTGACATTGTACCAACAATTAAGATCCTCTATCAAAATAAATAAAATAGACATGAGCACAGAGAAAGTCCAAAATTCTTTTTGTTCCGACTTACTTAGAAAAATATAATCAGACAATGGGGATTATTAAAGATTGTGGTAGCTGAATTTCCACGCAGATCTAACGTCGGTCGCGGTCAGCAACATTGAGATTATTGTGAGGGCGGGCTTGACGTTTAACTTATAAAGCAAAGAGAAAAGAAAATTTCGAAGTCGAAATGTGATTGCGGCACAGGCCCGTAACCACATAAAGTAACAAAAGTTTGATTATGATTCTTTCATAGGGTCAATAACTGAATGTGGTTTGTGGTTCACAAGTAAAGCCGGCATGTGAAAATTAAGCTCATGGTATGAGCGCTCTCAGAAATTATGTAACCTGCAGAAAATCAGAAATTCGTACTACTGAATTACTCCCCCAAACTCAGATAATGTCAGTAAGTCTATATCCTAGCTGTTTGTAAGTTTCAATGACTTGGTGAGATATTCTGTCAAGATTTATGTTTCTCCATTTAACCAAAACTTATCCATAGGCATAGGGGGGCGGGGGGCTGCAGCCCCCAACCAAAACTTTCTGTGAAAATTCGGGCAATATGCTGAGAATTTATCGGGCACCTACTGAAAGAAAAATAAATTGCAAGATGTAGCTAAAAGAAATCAATAATTTAAAAAAAGCCTCCTTGGTTATTATAATAAACTTCCGATAGGAATTGCACCGGTACCTATATATTCGATAATTCACCATTGTGTGTTCCAATGGTTTAACTTATATTATTATTATCAGTGGCGTATTTAAGACCATTGGGCCATCATCCCCCACATGCCGATTTTTTAATACCCAAAATACATACATATTTTAACACAAAGTTTTACTTCAAAGGTAGCAAATGTGTCACCAGGTGGCATGTGAGGACACCTAATTTTTTCAAAAACTTTCAAAGGGGGGAGGGGGATACTCTCTCCCCCTTAAACCCCTCCCTTAGGCACACAACACACTGCATGCCCTCATGAGAGAAATCATGCCTACACCACTGATTTTTATCATTAATATTGTAAGGACTAGGCTCCAAAATGTATAACCAATGTGGGAGGGTAATAACACTGAAAGTGATTGAATGTAATTAGCATGCGATCATTGCGATGTAATGAATGACGCATGTCTATAAGATATGTGCATTAACCATGTTGAACGTGTGCGGAGTCTTGCAGCCCCCCCTCCCCCTATAAAATTAGGCTCCCACGCTCATGAACTTATCCTCCCCCTGAGCTTGGTTTGGTCACCTACTCTCCAAGTCTGGTTACGGGCCTGTTGCGGCAACTTAAAGAAGGGAGTTGTTAGGGACAACTGCATAACAACTCCCTGCTTGGAGCAGGGAACTGTCAGCTCCGAGTGGGTGAGCACGAAGCGCGTTAAAAAATCGCATTTTTTCAGAATTTTTAGCGGTATGAGTAACAGAAAAGCTAAAAAGTGTCCTCAAGTCAAGGGTTCGGATATCTTGCCCCCTCCCTTTTCAAAGCACCTGTCACATATTATACGGTACCTGAAGTGGTACTTTTCGTGTCTTGCAACTTGCATCTAAACAATCTCTAACCAGAATACCCAATTGGCTTAGTGATTCTTTGCTGAAAGAGGGTAATTTGATGGATTGAGCTCGTCCCTCAATGATGTTGTCCTTCCTGACAACATCATTTTTTACAATGTTTTCACGACTTGACCTCTGCTGACCTCATATGACCTTTCAAACCCACCAAAAAGTGAGTAACTCCCCCACCCCAAAAACATGTCTTAGAGAGTTAGGAGGGATTCGTCCCTGTACCGTCTGCCTGAGAAACCGAACTCTCATCCACTACTCTATCAAAGAACTCGTTCAGCGTATGCTCAGTGGTGGCCAACGGCGCCAGGTGGGGGTAGGGGACCATCCCCCACCGTCGGAGATAGCCGCATAAGGAATGTTTGAGGATCGCCATAGACACCTGTTTACCATCAAATTTCGCCGTAAAAATGACATAATTTTCACTTTAACAGCTCATAACTTTGTGGGCACAGCACTCAAGAATTTCTTTCTTGTGTCATTTGAGAGATTATTTTCGTCCTCTTTACAGTGATGTACGTTTGTCTCCCATACGTGTCTAGTAAGCCCCGTAGTAAGCCCGTACTTCCTTACCTGAAAAAGTAACACTTCGGAAAGCAGTGTGGACTTCAAAATTTCCCGAGTTCCCCTCCTATTTATCTTAAGCTTCCTCCTCGTGGGATTGCGTAATCAACTTTTTCCTCAAAATAAGTAAAAGTTCGATAACTCTTCTTTCTTATGATATAAAACTAGGTTTGATTGGTCAGTATGAAGACCGTGCTTTGCCGTGACAAATCAGAAACGATGACAGAAATTTTTGAATTACGCACTCGGCCATAGCTTCAACACTCTTTTTGCAGGGTACCCTGGTATTGATGAGTTTTTCGTATATACTTTTATGGCCTTCCTAATGATTTATTGGAGATAAAAGGCAAATGTATGACGCAAAACCGTACAAAATTCTTTCAGCCAAAGTTTTTGAGTCAGAAACGATAACTCTGTGAAGAAAACAGCATTATAATTTCTTAGATTTTTCACAACGATTGCAAACAAAATGGAATAGTTCAATAAACCTCACAGCACTTCGGAACAGGAGAAAACCGCAAAACTCCCAATGTGTGCACCGGCATTTATTTCTCTGAAAACAATCAATTTCTAGGGCAAAGATTTCCATATGCCCTCCCCCCCCCCTCGTGGGGAATTTTACACTGAGTTTCGTCGGGTAGAAGTCGATACGATAAAGCATGCAGTCTCCGACGGTGACTTGTCGCCTCGACGGTTTACCTGGTTTTTGCCCTTACGAGGACAATGTCTCTAATAAGAACCCCAAATTTGCTGCTCTACGCTCGCTGGAGAGTCCACTCCAGTTCAACTCTTCAATAATTCTATTCCACATAGCTAGATAACAAGTCCTGTCCGCCTTACCAAGTAACATGTAGGCAGATTACACAGTTTACGTAGATGTCGTAAATTTCATCCCCAAATCGCAAAGCCTAGTTGCTGTTCTCTTGTGTGTGTGTCATGATGTACGGTCAGTTAGTGAGCGACTCACGGAGTAAAGTTTGGCTATTTGATAGTGGTAGTCCAGGTGGTTTCGATAGAGTGTATCAGTGGCGTACGCGGGGGGGGGGGGACATTGGACCATGCTCCCTCACGGATGTCATTTTTTTTAGTTCCTTAAAATACGTAATTTTTTAACACATATTTTACCTCAAAATGTAGCATATGTGGCACCAGATTGCATGTAAGGACACCTAATTTTTCAAAAACTTAAACCTCCCCTCATTAGACCCTTCCCCCGGGCTGGCGATCACGCAACATACTGCTTGCCCCCCCCCCCTTTAGAGAAATCCTACGTACGCCACTTCTTTCGGTTTTTGACCTATGGTGACTTCCCATGAGCTTGGACCTAGGAATTTTCCTCTTAATATGATAATTCTGTACCCCGAGTATGAAATTATCCATCAATGTTATCTTGAGATATCGTGTTTACAAGCCAAGCATCACAAACACACCTAGGCCTACAGACACACATACACGTAAAATCGCCCGTGTGATTGCACATATTCATTTTACATTTGGCAAGGAATCAAAAAATAGTTTTTCCATCCATGTGGTGATTGTACATTTCACCTTGTAGAGGGGTTTCACTGCGTCATGTGAGCGCACGTCTCTTTGATTCTGAAGGGCAAGATCGCCCGTCTTTGGTTTTGAAGAGCACGCGTCCACTGTGTCACAGTAGTAACTATGGTTATGCCGTGCGCGTGTGCTGTAAATGCGCTTAATGCGTGTGCGTTTTGCCGTTCAGTGCGTCCACTAGCCTAGGACTTTCCCTATAACCTACAATCAACTGGCCCTTAGATACCATGCTCTCGGGTGGAAGGAATTCAGGGGTAGCAACAGGCGACCACGTCCCCTGGTGCGAAAAGGCTGCCACCCACCACCCCGACTTAAGGGAAATTTTCGAATTTTGTTGGGGACCCTTAGTGTACTGTATTGTTGTGTCATGCTCTCACGGTGTGTACAGAGTGAGGACTGCCCCATGCTCTCACGGTGTGTCCTACAGAGTATGAATTGTCCCTCCAAGTTTTTATGTATATTGATTAGGTGCAATTTTTCCCTTTTGTAATTCGTTATGACTTTCTTGGACATGAAGTAAAGGGAGGGATGTGGTTGATTCGTAGAAATCTGTGATTGCATTGTAACAATCTTGTAATTGGTTTAAAGTATGGGCAAGACTGCTTCGTGTGATTTTTACCAGTTAGTCTTGACCAGATGAATTCATAGGCGTAGGAAGCTTTTTGAAAGGATGGGGTGAATGTTAGTATGTTAGTGATCAGTGTCCTGGGGAGGGGTGCAAGGGAAGGGGTGTCCCCCATTTAGAGTGCCCTAAGTTCAAAATGGTGCAATGTTTTGCAAACTTTGAAGTAATTTCATTCTATTCAATCCCCCCTCTTTTCAATATTCAAAATATATAACAACACCTTCAAGATACCATGTGCAAAAACAGCACATGATATGATGATGGAGTTGAAAGTACATTGGCATATTAAAAAAAAAACATATTTTTGCAGCATGCCATCTAAAAGGGGGGGGGGGGCAAAGGAAGTTTCCGTCCCATCAATCATAGTGCCGGGGCATCCGGGCCCCACTTCCCCCATTTCTTACGCCTATGGAATCGGCAGCATGCACTGTGTTTGTAAATCATGCTAGCAAGTACAATTTCAATAAAAATAATGATTGAAATCGAGTTGGCGATTTTGATTGCGGGTCCTTTTTAAAGTATACTAGTATGTCTGAGATGCTACCAAACCAGACATCTGGACATACATGTACAATAAAGTATGGAGTAAATTATCACCGGCGGCAACCCGAGTCGCCCCGGTGATGTGCTCCATCTTACTCTCAAGGAGGGCAGTTTCTCCAAAATTTCTTCTATAAAAACCCAAATTTTTCGAAATTTCGTAGGCCTATATGAAAACCCTTAATTTTCAAAATTTTTCCACTGATGGAAATCCAAAATTTTCAAGGCTCTTTAATGAAAACCCCAAATTTTGCAACTCGTTGCCTTTTTGGACTTCGGCTGGATTCCCCCGCCCTCTTCCTGCTTGCTATCCCCTGAGCCGCAGTGGCGCTACCTCTGGGAGAAGTGCGTTCCTTATCCATTACAAAAGGAAACCTCGGGCCTCAAGAACCACACCTTGGCTACCTGCCTGTCTGTATACTCGGCAAAGTTTTCTTCTATAAAAAGTGAGGCCGGGAGTGTGATTGTTTTCCCAGGACGAATGGCCAGCGGTGTCAGCAGGGCCCCCAAAATTTTGAAAAGTTGGGCCACTTGTTGTGTCGAGTCGCCTCTACCATCTACAGTGGGCAGTGGCCTATGGGGCAGGGGAGAAACTGACCCACTGAGATTTCCAAATCGTAAATGAAAGTTGGCCTATACTTGGGAAAAAATACTAAAATGCTGAAAACTAAACTCTCCAAATAATGATTATAAGACCCCCAAAACCTGGGAAATCGCATGTGAGGGTCTTTTTTCTTCCCAAATTTTCCCGGGGAGGTCTTCGGACCACCGTTGTGTATGCATTTTTATGCGGGTTTCTTCTGACGAATTAACCATCTTCCTCCTACAACATTGTACATTGAATACACCAGCATATAAGCTGGCTAAAGAAAAAATAGCCTATGTTTACTTTTAGTTATTAGCTAAACTCAGTAAGCTGGTAAAGAAACTTTTAATTTAAAGGGCATAAGCAGCCATCCCAAACTTCCTTTGAAACAATAGTTTAATCTCACAAATGACTCTCATTTTCCTTTAGATATCTTCATTGATATGTTAGAACATAAGTATTGCATATTCAAGGTAAACATATGAGTTACTCTATCCATGAATTTCACAACTCTGTGAGAAACATACTGTAACATGATCCTCAAATGCCATTCATGAAATAGGATGCCCGGATACACTCATTCAAATTTGGGTGACTGCATTTGCCATTTAAATCAAATCTAACTTTTCTTCTTGAAATCTCAACTTATTTCTAAAGCATGAAATCTAAAAGGAAATAGTCTTTAGACGCAACTTTTCAGGTCTAAAATGCGTCATTTCCCTTCATCTGCATGGTAGACATTACGACCGAACATTTTCTTGCAGGCCTATGGTGGTTCCCCCGTGGCGTACTAAGAGCGCTAGGGAGAAGCCTGCACTAGGTTCACTCTAAAAATTGTCTAAACTGTCTAAAATGTCTCTACATTTACAGAAGAAAAAAATAAAGAAGTACAAATTTAAAGGAAAACTGTCAATTTTTTTAAACTAATTGACAACACTTTTCCGTTTTCTTTTGTTGTTCTTTATTTTTTTCTTCTGTGAAGGTACACACATTTTTACAGTGTACCATCCATGTACGGATGCCAAGCCAATAAATAATCAAAATTTCAGATCATGTTATCAAACCAAAGCTTTACCAAAGAACCATGTTAGATCTAGGAAAAGTTAGGACAATTAAACAATTCCTGAGAGATTAGAGGTGTCATCGCAACATCCCCTTCAATTACACCCTACCAAAGTAGAAAAATCACTAAATAAAGTAGATTCCTAAACATTTAATCAATTCAACGCTTTACGAAGATAGTAAGCACAATTTTGCATCCAAGCCAGTTCACAAAGACAAAAAAATTCACAAAGCGTATAGAGTGTCATAAAGTGATATCCCCTTCTCTTAGAGAGCACCCTTGATTTATGTCCAGCCAAAAATAGGAAGAATATCACTCAATAATGACAAATTGCAAGATATAATCAGTTGAAGGTTTTGCAAATGATAGCAAAATTTTTCATCAAAGCCAGGCCTTACATTTATCCCTTTCTTCAGCACCCTCCCCCATGATGTCGCTCATGTACAGGTGAAAATGGAAGGGTCTTACTGTGTTCCAACTATCTGTAGGCACGCCACTTGGTGATCTGTTTAGCTTGTGTCATGAACAACCCCCTAGAGATTTTGACAAGGCCACAGCCCTGGTCTACGTGCGTTTGTTAACTTTTTGTGTGCCCACATGACAATTTTCGTCACGAGAATTTAGAAAATTATATCTCAAGTTGGGTTAGCCGCATAGCCATGATTTGTAGCTTATTTTGTTGGAAACAGGGCGTTTCTTCCATTTATGCAAATTTGGATGGGAAGGAAAGGGGGCGGGGTTCAACAGACGGAAATTCCGAAAATATGCTTGAAACCTGAAATTTTCGAATTTTAGAAAAATTCTATGCAAATTTGTCTGATCCCTGAAAGCGGTTTGGAGTGCAAAGTTGTTGGTTGTTCTGAATGCAGGGTGTGTAGTTTTAAGAATCTCCAGAACAAACAAACCTAGAACATTTCATACTTTCAATTCATAAATAAATTTGTATAAGTTAATTAATTCAGTTCATGAATAAATATTATCAACATTCATTACGTAGTATTTTCTATTGTTGTTTTTGTTTTGTACTAGTTTTTACAGGAAGTCCAACGCCCCTGATATTTATCGAACAGGTGGATCAGCAACCATGCTTGCATGAATGCTTTGACTGTGTTTTTGTTTGTTTGTTGGTATGTGGGTACGTAGGTGTGTGTACAGGAAGATAAGTTTCATATTTCTTGTTTTGTACTTTTAATTTTGTGAATGTGTCATGCATGAAGTGATATATTTTAAATATAAATACCACATTTCTTGCCTCAACGCCAATTTTTCAATACATCTCTCTGAAATAAACCGATCAATAAAAATGATACATTAAACGAACTTCAAAAACTTAATTTTCGGATGTAAATACAGAAAAATTCAGTGGAGCTGGAAGGGAGGACACCCACCCCAGGCCCGCTCGGTCGCATCACTCCCTCACTCCACCATCACACCTTGGGGGAGAGGACAGTTTAGGGCCCCAGCTGCCTCAAGCTGCTGACAAGGCCAGTGGCGTACGCAGGATGATGTGTGATCGCCGGCCTGCGGGGAAAATTTTTGAAAAATTAGGCGTCCTTACATGCAATGTGGTGCCACATTTATGCTACATTTTGAAGAAAAAATTGTCTTAAAATTAGCAACTAAAAAATGGCATCAGTGAGGGGGCCCATGGTGGACACCCCTCCCCTTTGAAAATTTGGGTGACTTTACATGCAATCCATCTGGTGCTACATTATGCTACCTTTTGAAGTAAAATTTGTGTTACAAATTGGGGGGGGGGACATGTCCGCTCCACTTTTTTGAGGGGAGGGGACACTAACACATTCGTCTCCTCCCCCCCACTTTTGTCACCTGAAACTAAAAAGTGAGGTAACTAAAACACTACATGTAGGCGAGTAGTGGTGAAGACATAGATATGCTCAGAGGGTATTCCACGTGGCTCTTTATCAGGTCCGTAGTCAGTAAGTTCTGTCACAATTCTTTCTATAACTTCAAAAAACTTTCGCACGCTGCGCGCTTTCATCTTCAGTTCTATCTAGCTGTAACGCCCGTCATTTCAAACATATTGGATTTATTCCAAGTTAAAGGTTCCACAAATACTGTAGTCAGTCGTGATTCTAGAGGAACACGAAAATGCAACGTTGAGAAGTTCTAACCTCTTTTGGAAGATTCTTCCTTCAACCTCACCATCGTGGTAAACATATGTTGCAAGAAAAAAATTTAGTTTCGTCTGGGAGCCTTAATGGGTAAGATGAAAAATGTACTCCTCGACGGAGACCGTGCAGTCACCCAGTCAAATTCCTTGTTTTGCTCTTACGTAGGGCAGATTCTCTATTAAAAACCCAAACTTTTTCAACTTTTCTTAATGAAAACAAAATTATTAAATCTTTTTCAATAAAACCCCATTTTTTCGGCGCGCTTCGCGCGCCTTATATTTTATGGTAAACATCATTTCGGCAACCCATTGCATCTATCAGGGCTTAGAGGTAGCTGGCCCCAGTCAGAGAGCTTGGTCCTCATGTCGGCAAATCAATGCACTACCCTTGTCTGAGCCTACATACAGTTTTTCCTTTGGATAATGAAGTATATCCCCAATTTTCATAGTAACCCCATATATTGAAACATTTGGCGCCATTTTGCATCTGGGTACCCTCCTCTTATAGACTCCTCACCAGAACAGGAGAGACGTTTTAGGTCAGATGTCCCCCCCCCCACCTCCAAAATCAAATCGACGCCCCTGACATCAGCCGTCCCTCCCCATACATAAATGTATGTATAAACAGAACAGTGGCAGCAGGGCCGTAGCGAGCGGGGTGTGGGGTTATCATACCCCCAATATTTGGTCGCCGACGGCAAAATTTCGGTCTGTCGGCAAAAAGAGGGAGAGGGTAAGTAAAAGAGGGGAGGAGGAAAAGAAGAGGGAAGAAAGGAAAGGAAGGGGGAAGGAAGGGAGTGAAAGGGAAGACGGAGAATAAAAATAAAAAAAAAGAGAAAGAGAGAACTGGAACGCGCGGCCAGTCTGTTATCGACTATTTGAATTTTCGGCTCTTCATCTAATTGGCCCATTCAAGTTGAAGGCGCGTCGGCAAATTCACCATGCATGTGACGACGGTATCAACGACCGACGGTGTAATTGGACGAGTGACCGAGTCCATCGGCAACTCGGGGAAAGAAAGGGAATGTAAGGCTTCCGTAAAGGCGCGCTATTTCAGGTCATATGAACAATGTTCTAGCCAGCCCTATTTGTGCGACAATGTCGGATTAACGGCGACAAATGTCGCACAAAAAATCTGACAAGCAAATTCTACGCGGGTGTAAATTTTGACATAATCAGCCTCACCAGAATACTATTACCAGTTCCTTGCTGTCAGCATATCATATTTGTCTGCTTTAATTGCGACATGACTTCCTAATTCAAGAGCCTTTTTTAACCTCCGAGCCCCACTCTCCTACTTCCATCTCGAAGTTCAGAAAGTAGACTGCAGTGGCGGATCCAGGATTTCGCCTAAGAGGGGGGGGGGGGAGACGAGAAATGACTAATCGCCGTCCTGGGGGAGGGGTTTAAGGGGACCCCCCTTTGGAAAATTTCACAAAATATGGAGGTCCTCAGGTGCAATCTGGTGTTACTTTTCGTGCAAGTTTGGAGTAAAATTTATTTCCAATAAATCATGTATTCATGGTTTGCCTGGCAAATATTTGCA
>WURT03050956.1:0-14270 GCA_009936505.3 Holothuria glaberrima
GAGGCCTGATAGAGGTCTTATAAATTCAGCTATTTTTCAATTAACAAAATAGCTCGCCTTACTCAATCTAGGCAAGTCATTTTTTACTCGCCTTCATTTTCCAAACGTAAAGGCCTGCTCTTCTGTAGGTATACAAGCGAATATCAGTACAGATATCGCCTCCGAAGTGTTCTACACATAACAGTGGAATGAATTGATATGTTTTGAGGATTTGTTCCAGTAATTTTAGTGTTCAATTTTTCATTAGCTCAGCGGACCCATCCAGCTAGTGGAATTTACCTGGTACCGATACATACTTCGGCTATTAATGTCGGACTATAGGGAGACTGTGCCTGCATGTGTGTGTATCTGAAAGGGTCCGTACGGAAAACTGGCGGGCGGGGATCATGATTATAAACAATAATTCTAATTCTTACTAGAGTTATCTTTGCTTTTTTTACTGAAGATTTTTTTTATGTAGGCTATAAGAGGGGGGGCGGCTTAAGTATAAATTGTTGTCAGCAAATGGTGCATTGGTGGTTTGTTAAATAAGGATTCAGCGACAAAAATAAAATGCCTTTGGAGCTATTAAAAAATGGGACACGAACCTCAGCTAAAAAATTGGAATGCCGTAACACGTGAGTGTAGGGTCAAAATATGTGGCAATAAATGGCTGTAAAATCAAGGAGCTTAGATGGGAAAGGGGCCATTAGGCTGCAAATGCTGTCGCTAATCATGCAAAATTATTTGGTAGGGTCTACCGTTCACATAGTATCAGAGTACATCTATTAATCATATTAGGCTATAATACTTAATTTTAAAAATTGCCTTGGAAAAGTTATATGAGAAAGACACATTATTTGCCTCAAAAATGTGAAATTAAAGATAACAACCCCCTATTTTACAATGGAATAGCCCAACTAGATGGATAGTAGCCATACTCCAAATTTGGATGGACATTCAGAAATTACAAACAAGCCATTCAGTGCACAACCATAAAAAATTTTTTAAATCTAGGCCTGCGTATGTCAGAATCTTGCAACTACACGTCATGTGTTAATAGAGGCATATGTAGGCTAAAAGTAAATGAATGCTATCTTTGCAGGTACAGTACAGTACAGTACAGGCCTAAGCCTGCTTAATGGTTTAGTGCACATGTATCACTGGTCCAGTATTTTGTGTATGCTTGCATTTTATTTCTGTGACAACAGAAGGCACTTGTTACTGTATCATGCATTCTAGGACTGTGACTTCAAATGATGTCATCTGCAGGAAGGATAAAGACCTAACGTTTGTTGATTTTCACGCCTTGTGTTTTAAAGTGCGTGAGTGGGCACGCAAGCCTAAACGTGCCTTAACCAAAATCGAGGTACGCTGTTAAATGCTCTCCTATCAGTATGAAAACATGCATCCTGAGCATATTTCACATTTTATGTATGCATCAACTCACACTGCTTTGCTCACTTTACTTTACAGAGGGTTTATTTAAACTACATCTCCGGCACTGATTTTCCCAAGACAGCAATAATGTAAGAAGGATGGTTACGGTAGCCTGCAGCAAACCTGAGGCTTCAAAATCTGTCACCTTTTTTTGAGTACCTAAACGAAAGTCCGAAGTTAAACAAAACAGTATGATGCACATAAACTACTGTACCACACTTCACTGGGTGATCATTGCAAATCTTGCTTACTGTAGTTCTTGCTTCGTCATGTGATATGGTACACAGCTACCATAGTAAGTGGCAAGGCAGATAAAGTGTAAGCAGTGCTGGAGTTTTGACTGGCACAATGGCCATGCTGCTTGATAATGCCTGTTAATTCCAACATAGGTTTTGCAATCCAACTGAGGAGTTTGGCTGGATGTGTTCCTCACATTTCCCATCAAGAATTTTAACATATACTGAACGACACCCTAACTCTCCAGCATCAAGTTACGATGAAAAAGCATGAAGCCAAATGTTATCTTATCACAAGCATCATGAAGGAAACAAGAGGGCAGTAGTCTCATGTAACATTTTAAGGCATTTGAAGACAGAAGTGAAAATTTCAACCATATCCAGACACAGATGTACATGTTGTGTACGTAGTAAGTTTGAAGTAGGATATCTTTGGTGAAGTGTGAAGCATATGAGCATGAGCTGCAAATGTGGTACAGTACTTACAGTTTTTGCAGTTTGTAATCTGGGATGATTTTCAGATTTCTAATGTAACAGGGTCCTCATTTCTGTACCTGATGCCATGTGAAAGAAATACTGTATTATTATGGTTCTGTATAAAACAGGCCTTGAATTTTGAGGTGTGCAAGTGCGATCGCACACCATCACTTGCCTCAAATCACTTTGAGAAGTGTGATTTTTTGCACACCTAAATAAAATATGGGTACTCTGGTAAATCTGTAAAAGTTAAGTAAAACAGCACACCTACAGTACAGTACAGTACCACACTCCTTAATTTCCTGAGGAGTGTGATTTGTAGCACATCTGAAAATTCTAAATCTCAAGGCCTGTGTAAATAAAGACAGTTATGTCAGTTATGTCTTATGTTTGTGATACTGTAGTTGGTCATTTCATTTAATTATGTACAGTGATTTCTTCAAACTTTCTTTGATATGTTGTCCCACAGGAAGAAACGCCTAGTAGTCCTGACATCCACTTTGAACCAATTGTGAAGTTAGCTCCAATTGATATCAAGACTCTGGAAGAGGATGAGGACATACTTCTTAAACTGTAAGTCCTAAGGATTTAAATTAAGGCCCTAATTTAAATTTTAAAACAAGGGTTTTTTTCAACCTTTCTTTTTATCTGTGTAGCCTTGGATTATTTATGATCCGTGATGGTGTACCCTGAGGCAGAGAAGAACATATTTGCCAATATTTATCACAGTAAGCATTGCCATAATTTCTTTTGTAACAGACCAGTTTTCTAGAGCATTTTTTTTTTTACTTGGAAGTTCTTTAAAGCTCGGCTCACTTACCTGACAATCATCAATGCTGTGCAATGGTAGTAATGTCTCACTTTATAGTAGCTGTTAAACTCTTAGGTTTAACAGCTACTAAATTGCATACTCATCAACATGTATAAAATAAAGTTTCTGATGCAATTTTCATTTCAGCTCCAGGTCCTATGTACTGTACGTTGTTATTATTGCGGTGATGCACTGAGTGAAAATAAGTCTGCTGTGCAGGCTTGTGATGGAGTAGCACTCAACCAGTTCCATTAACACCCTCATGCTATCAATTAAATGTTGTATCAAGATTTGAAATGATCATATTGTTCAAATGGTGAAAATGTGAGGAAATGGCATACAAAGACTTCTTGTAGCAGAGAATGACATGAAACAAGTCTATAATGTTGTAACAGAGGTTCCATCTAGTGCCAAGTTGCAATGCACTGTTCATTTATCTCTGCTTACATACAGCCAATATATTCTAAATGTGTCATTTTAGACTTATTTTTGTATGTTTCCTTTCCATCTTTAGGAGAGCAAGACTTTACCGCTATGATAATGAATCTGATCCCCCCGAGTGGAAGGAGAGAGGAACTGGAGAGGTGAAATTACTCAAGCACAAACTTGATAAATCCAGGATACGCGTTCTCATGAGGAGAGACAAGACCCTAAAAATATGTGCTAATCATTATGGTTAGTAAAGTTAGATTGATTTGAGTGATAATGTACATAGTTCATTCATGTTTTTTCCTTTCTTAATTGCACACTTGAATTTGGTAGCTCAAGGTGTAGTGTAGGAATATGTGACCAGTAATCTTCTGTTCATTTCTGTGTATTAGAGGACAGTTTTAGGGAAAGGAGTGATGCATACCAGTAAGCTCTAATAAATTGCCTGTCCGATTGCCCGGGTCAACCAGATTTCCTTTGGGCTAGCAGAATCACAGGGCATGGTTTCCTATCGAGCAATTGCTCTGAGAAAAAAAAGAAAAACTGCAAAGGCTTCGTTATCGTGCTACGCACATTACAAAACTGGCAATGCAATTTAACAATCTAATTTCAACCAAAAAAAGGCATGTGGGTAAAAATTTTCTGAAAGACGGGCGTTCATATAAGGATTTCATGCAGGGTTAAAAAAAAAGTGGGCGCACAGGTGCGATTAGCGCTCCTGAGTGATTTGAAAGCGCCTGGTGACAGCTAATTGCAGTACGTCCAGGTGCTACCTTTTGCTACAAAGTAGCGCCTGCTACAATTCTGTAAAGGTGTATAACTTCCAGAAGAAATGTTTTTTCACTTCAACGTTTCATCAACATTTGAAAGTTCCACGTGAAAAATCATGCCGAGTCTTGTCTAGCAACTTTTCACAGACTGGCAGTCATGAATTTGCTACGCTAAATCCAGCCCTGAAATGCAGACCTATATCGCAAGTGGGTAGGCTATGCGGTATTGCAACGATAATTATCGATACGAGCTTCCAACTCACGATGTAAATTCCCCACGTTAATTTCACCTCGCATATATCAGGATCACTGGTATACTAGCTCAACCTTGTACCAAGCTATAACCAAAACTGTAACTGTCTGCTACTCAGTGTTATGTTGAAACACTAGACTAGGCTGTATAAAGACTCCATATGTAAACATGTTAGGATAGCATAGCAGCCAAAGCAAGTAACTCTGGAAGATAAAAGTATGCTTTGAAACTATCTTACAAAATGAATGCTATCTAGATAATTTTGGAAAGCATTCAGTTTTACATTTAAGTTGGATACCCTGAGACTGCAACACCTACACACTAATGTGTACTAGTATAGTATCTTGAATTGAAATTTTAAAGAACTCGGAGGGTTGGTAGGCCCTGATTTTGAGCAAAATTCTTAGGGTTAAAGAAGCTTAAAAAATTTCTTATTATCATCAATTTTAAAGGATACTTAAATTAATGTCGGTAACCTCGCCCTATTTTGTTACTTGATCAGGTTTATCCTGTGGGGTGAATAATTTGGATATATAATTTTTCTTTGGAAGGGGGATTTCTATCCCAGACTGAAGGCACATCAGCTTAATTTAGTTAATTTTTGAAGCACAACTTAGTATTCTTGTCTCCCTTTTTGGCATGTGATGTATATCCATGTGTACAAAGTAGGTAGAAACAATAAAACTCAAAATGTTAAAATACAGAGTAACTCCGTAGTCACTAAAAGTAGCTCCTGGTTCAGCCTGAAAGCCTGTGGACCAGGAGTTACTTTTGGCAAAAAGTAGCTCCTGGTATTCGACTGCTTATTTTGACCCCTGACAGTACCTCTTTTGTTTCCTTAGAAGATGTTTATATGACCTTGTATTACATTTACTCTTCCCTTGCATATCATGTTGTTCAGAGAGGACTAACATAGTGAAGCCACCCTACAATAAGAAGGCAGTGACCACATTTTTGCACCAAGGTGCAGTGGCTTTCGAAAAGCAAAGAAAAATAAAGATGGTAAACTGAGTAGTACAAATATGACATCACAACTTACTGTGCAATCTACCATGTTTAATAGAGTGAATAAGCTTCAACATTATCTCAGCTCAGGAATGTCCTGCAAAATTTGAGTTGGACCATCTGAATGCATTTTTCAAATCTTGTAACATATATTTTGAAATTTTAGACTTGAGGTACACTTTAAGGAATTTCAGTTAGTTGTAGGACAACCAACTTTCCAATATTTTGTTACCTCCTGACATTTTGCTCTTACTGCAAATAGAGTGGTTTTCAAGTTGAAGCCATGTAATGTTTATGGTACTGTACTGTATATTTGATAAGTGTTAATCAGCCACATGGTGATGTACAGTAGAATGAGTGTTCTGCAGTGGCCAGGTCAATACTGTACACCTCTTAATACCCACAAGCCCAAAGTTTGGAGGTCTGATTTTTTCCTGTACACATATTTTGACAGGTAGCCTAGTGGCTTCCACATTCAGTGCACACTTCTGAATCACTGATTAGAATTGTCTTGGTCTGAGAACTTACAAAGGAACTTTACCTTGCAAAGTATGAGAATGTGCACTGTGCAACTTGAATGACAATGGAGATGGCCATGTTGACAATAAGTCCAAACTGTAATTTACTAATTTGCATCTTGCAGACCTGTATTCAAGTCGGGTTGAGTCACATCCCGCCAGTACTACCTGACTTGAAAAATATTGGGCACTTTTTCTCTATTGGAAGAACACAGAGACGTTGTCAATGACTTGACTTGAGTCCCTAAAGTAGCTCCAGTTGACTTGACTTGCTGAGAAAAGAGTGACTTGGATGCATCTCTGGCATCTTATATGTTAATGCATCATCAGGCCTTGAATTTTGAGGCGTGTAAGCGCGATCGCATACCACCACTTGCCTCAAATCACTGTGAGGAGTGCAATTTTTTGCACACCTAGATAAAGATTGGGAAGTCAGATAAATCTATTTAAGTTGAATAATACAGCACACCTACCACACTCATTTCCTGAGGAGTGTAGTTTGTAGAACACCTGGAAAATCTAAGACTGAAGGCCTGCATCATTTGGCATTGTGGGCACAAACCCACTACTTTGTGCTGTTAGATATGGGTCCATTTAAAGGCACCAGCATTTGTAATTAGTTGTTCCACTTCCAATGCAGGAGGTCAACCAGGTGGATAGTCAGCCTTCCCAGTGTGGTGAGCAAGTAAACTCAACCCCACCCCCACCCCCTTCCAATGAGAATTCCACAAAGAGAATTTGAAAATAATGCATAAGGTTCATGGAATGTCATGCAGAAGACATGAAGGGGTACTGAATGGGGCTCAAAAAAATTCCAAACAGTAAAATGTATTTCAGGGGGTAAGCATGATAAGATTTATTGAGGGCCTTGAGGCAATAGTAATTTTTATTCTTAAAATTTTCAAAGGAACAATAGTATTCCTAAGTGAACCCTTTACTCCCTCCTTGCCTGCAGGCCTGCCCAGCTGAAATCCAGCTTGTTAATTCTGGAAAGGAAGAAAGTTCACACTTAACTATCACAGGGGTCCAATACTGAAATCATATATTTGGAGAATAGCTTATAGATCCATATGAAAATGGGGTGGAGGTATGAGAAAAAAACCATCCCAGAAATATATATGTATAATGTATCATTTACTTCTCTCCTTATCCTTTGAAGTTGATTGGTGGGGTGTAGACAACACCTAAAAAAGACGGTTCCAATCCTATGATCTGGTCGATGTGATGCCAATTGAAACTCAGAGCCATTGGTTCCCAAGGCATAATAACATGCCTACAACACCTCCACCAAAACACTGCCCTTCATTGTGAAGCCATGAAATCACACCTGCTTGCTTCAAGTTCACTTTTGGTAGAAAATGTGCAAACTTCAATTCCTAATATCTCAAAAACTGAACATGGGAAATGAATGAAAATTTCAAAGAATGCTCAGAATATGGTCCACTTCAACATATCAAAAACATGAATTTGGGTCTGGCCTATTCTTTTAAGCCAGGTTCCCAACCTGTGGTACAAATGCCACCAGTGATACATATGGACTTTCTCCGTGGTATGTAGCGTGGTACACAGCATGCTTTTTTTTCATTTGACTGGAGTGGACATCTAACAGTAGCGCAGGTACGTTAACACATAAACATTATTATAGTTGAATATTGGTACAGTGGTACTCGGTAGCACCATGCAAATGTAAAATGGTACCCCAGGAGAAAAAGGTTGGGACCCCCTGCTTTAAGCAATAAAATAGATTTGTGTTTGGACAAGGACGAGCTAAACACAGTTATGAGAGGAGCTCTGCAAGATGCATAGTTGGAAAATTTGGAACTGTTTGGGATGAAGGGAATTGCCCTTTAAGTACATGCTTTTATTGCAGACAAACCAGTGTATTATAATGCAAGCAGCTCGGCAAAATCCAAAGTGCTGGTATACCTGCTTAACAATAACGAAGGTACAGATCTAAGCCTACAGGCCTTGGTAAAGCCTGCTGTCCTCGTAGACTACTGTATGTAATTTGGGTGCTGAATGCAATGGGGTTATATGTACCTGGGAAGTAGGCCTAGGCCTAACTAACGCCTGTGGCGTACAGCTTTAAAACTGAGGCAGTTTTATAAATGTACAATTCCTGACTATCCTATGAGTCTCACAACACTTCAATTTGCCATTTGGTCAGTTTTAGCACAAAACTGGCTTGAGCCACCCCTATAGATCTAAACTGCTTCAACCTGTTTTTTTTTTTTTTTTTTCAAAATCAACATGACTATCTTAAATTCATGAGTTACGAAATGCAGCTGTTTGTTTCACATACCCAGGTTGTGGCAATTACAATACTTTATACATTGTGATCGATCTAGCCGACACGTTTACTTTGAATTTGCCAGGTCGCTCTCATAAAGATCATCATGTTTAAAATAGTTGTGGCTACGTGCTGTGCCTTCAAGTTCAACATCCATTGTACAGTTATCAAAGGGTTCATGTGCGTGCCAATGTTAACCACTCAAGTTCTTTTCAGTTGACCTGGAAGCTGCCATCTTACAGTGTGTCGAGTTGAGTACAGACAATAACACATTGTTCTCTTCTTTCAGACGGGCTTATAACCCTCCTTGTCTTGTTTCCGAAATTGACCCGGGCGATTGACCAGAGATCGAAATCCAATAAGGGTCATTCAATTGCTAATACGGTTATGATAAATCCTCAATCTGCTCCTTCGGACAGTAGGAACAGGGTGTATTATATTGCACAAATTGGTATGAGCTACTGATGTGTATAGCCCTTAATGTTCGTGCAAGAGCTAATATGACTGAAGGCTTTACGTGCATCTACTCTGGTGCATACCCTCGCAGCTTGCTAAGGGTACGTCAACATATTTTACAACGAACACACGGAACACTATAGATCTAAGTTGGGCAACAGGCCAAGGCTTTGGCCAACTTGTCTAAATGTATTCAAATGAAAATTTCCATACATTCTTTTTCAGTCATATCCTTCAATAATGTTTTTGTGAGGCTGTAGAAGGATACAGTCCAGCACCCACACTAAATATTGCAGAATCACTGTAAAGTAACATTAGAATTTACAAAACAGCTCATCTTGCCTCGAGTCTGTAGTGAAATTCTAGCAACGAAATCCGCGGCTTGGGTGTATGTGAAACATCAAAACAGCTCGAAAAAGTGTGTAACTGATAAATCATATATTTATCAACGGAACCTTGATAAGTTGCTACTGGTTTTGCAATGACACTGTAAACTTGTGGAGCAATGTGAATGGCCATCGGTCTCAAGTCAAGTTATACGATACTAAATATAGGAAAGTTTCGCAACAACTCCTACGGTGATATGCTGTGGTACGCAACTGGTTAGACCACACCATTGGTTAGTGAAAACTGGTTCACTTTGCTGTAAAAATACGACATATTTCTACGAAACAAAGAGAATAACTTACCAGCTAATAGAAGAATCTTCCAAGACTATAGTTGCTTTAAATCAGTTTATATATCGTCCTTAATATTCCTATCCGATACTGATGACTTCGTTTTCGTTTTCAGGTAACGTATTAGGCCTATATGTGTATGTACAGTCGTATTGTACTGTGTGGTCACGAGATGCTGCTGTGTACAGGCTACAACGAGACATCATTCTAGCTAGTACACACAGTCATTCAATTACTCACACAATCGCAATGCTGAGCGCAAACATTGCTCTAACCGGAAGTGCGTTCGGGGAAACACCCTATAAATAGAATTCGTTCGTGCGTATACAATGACGTCAACAACTGTTTCGCTTTGTGAACACGTACGTTGCCCAGAGAGAGCTGTAAAGTAAATATTCAGGTTAGCAACAAGCTCCTCCTTTTTAACCATATTTGGTAATATTTTGACTGCGTCAACACAAGTCTCACATTCTAGCTAGAAGAAGAAGTTTATTGGTCTCGGTACGAGTTGCGCAACGAACAATTTCTGTGAGTTTTGTTTGGCAAGAAAAGTATCAAGGCACTTCAGCTTATAAGGGAGAATGGATAATATTGTGCACAACCTTTGTGCCTTTGGAAGGTACCTTGGAATAAGATCAAATGAGCTGGCCTTGTCGATCCAGATATTTCGTTGAATAAAAAAAAAGTATGACTGGCAAGAAATTAACCCAAGGGACAAACGGGGACAAGTGAAAACACAAGAATGACGTTATCATACTGTTCACTAGCTTGTGAGATGGACAAGTCCTGGAGTACGCAATAGAGCTGAAGCAATTGACAGCAATAAAAAATTCACATGCAAATTTCTTAACTGTATTTAGTACTATAGGGCTGCTGATTTCTGGAAAGTTGCAGAGCCGGATTTGAGCATGGGCCAGCGGGGCACGTGCCCAGGGGTCCCACACTAAGGTCCCCACAAACTGTTACCTGTTACCTATCTTCTTCGTGCCAGGCACATAAGGTCTCCACAGAGCATTTCCACCCCTCCCTGTCCGCAGCTGCAGCCCGTGTCTCATTCCAGGAATCCCAGCCGGCTCTTCTTTCTTTTTCAACGGTACATCTCCAGGTGGTTTTTTGGTCTCCCTCGCTTTCTCTTCCCTTCTGGTGCCCATGTCATTGCTACATTGCAGTCATGGTTTTGGTCCTGTCTGAGGATGTGGCAAATCATCATCCATCTGCGCCTCCTAAACTTCCTCACACAGAGGGTGGTGCCAGCTCTTTCCATCAGCTGTTTGGTAGTTACATGATCCTGTCACAAACTAGGATATCATATTTTGTTGGTCATCGGGAGACGCCTTCTAGCTGAAATTTACATATCCTCACACAAGACCCCCAAAATGCCGAGCGCTTTTGGGTAGTTGTGAAGAGAGACAAATATGAAGGGTTGGGAATCGTTCTCAGATTGCTGATAAATTAGTTCTCTTTTAGTTTCATCGAGGAAGTTGGGGAAAACTACATCGTAAAAATTTTCGGACACTAAATATACTGTCAACAAATTAACCGAACGAAACTGAAAGAAATACAAACGAATATTATTGTAGAGCTCGAAATATCGATATTTTTACACGAATGAATGAATTTGGCCGAAGTCCCGTTTTCACTCTAGCCATGTATCACTTATTTGGTAGTTGGAATTTCATGCGCCCTGCCCTGGTAAGGCACCCTGTCAAGTCAACCCTCCCCTCTGTCGGGGAAAAGAATGAACTTGGTGTGGCATAATAGTCTGAGAGTGAAGAATATTGTGTTTACAAAACACATGCAATTCCAACCATGAAGTTCAATTGGTGGCGAATGACTGTCGCTACTGGACATCGTTGAAAATAGCGAAAACCTTGGCTGTATTCAGAATGCCATGGTCTCAGTTTTCAGACGCGTTGTTTGTATAATGAAGAAAAAATTCAATATTTGTATTCTTTATGAATTATCTTTATCGTAAAATTGTAGTCGTGATCAGTAAAAACTCCCCCGATGATTAGACAGGAAATTTTCGCAAGCACTTCGCGCAATTAGCTGCACTGGTAATTCGGGTAAAGAGTGCTCGGCGCGCAACCATGGGGACACATGAATCCCTTTTTGGCCTACCGAGGAAACAATGAAAAAAAAAAAAGAAAATCAGTAATGTACATGATGTCGTTCCATTCTCAGGCAAAAAAGTGCCTTGGAAGTGCCAATTCTGGTGATCTAGAAGCCGCCGCTGTGTAATAACATGGATGTAAATAGGGTGTTCGGAAGACAACCCACTTCCATGTTCCCACCCACATCTTCACAAAACCTTACCCAAGGAAAAGGAGGACACGCCCCACCTAAAAAATCTACCCCTAGAAAATTCAGACTTTCTATTGCCTTTATGAATTTTGGTATGTCTCTTCCCGAAAAATATTTTGCCCCATGGAAGCTATTTTATCCCCTTCAGTACCTTGTATGGCTACTGGCCTTCCACTTTCTCTGGACCTCTGTACAAAAATCTTGCACAAAAATCTTCCGAGGTTCTCACCTGGCCTGACACCTCCCCATGCCGCTCATATTTTCCTAGCATTTAAGTTCGAAAATGCAGGGGAATATTCCTAGCCCCCCCCCCTCTAATTTGGCATGAAAAACCTCCAAAGAATGCATCACAGCTCGGGCATCCACAGCCTCAAGCCTTTTCAGACAAGGATCCAGCGGTGTTCCCCAAGCCAAGAGCTAAGGGCGGCTTGGGCGGGCGCCAAGAAAATTCAAGATTATCATAACCTTAATGCATTTCAGTATGCTTCATACCTAAGAATCCCCCCCCCCAAGATATTCCCTCTTCCATTCAGGACCTTGCTTGGCTACGGGCCTGGAGTTTTTCCCACCCCCTGCGCTCTAAAGAGAAATATACGTTAAACAGAAATGAAGGAAAGAAAATGAGACGAGAGAAATAAGGACGATAAACGCGTTAACCTGGCATTTTAGAATGAATTCAAACATTATTTATTAACAGGCGCGTGTCTAAAGGGTGGGATGCTGGACCCCCCCCCCCCCTTTGAAGAAAAGAGGAAGTTGTTACACTCTTTCATAGGTCGCTACACCAGGCGTTTGTCAAAATTGAAGTCACGCCCCCTTCCTCATTGAAAAATCGTGTATACGCGGATACTTGATGTCCTAAAAATGTCATTTTGCCCGCTCCTTATTGCTGTAAACCTTGCACGTGACCACGAGGGGCGGGTTGAGGTCAAATTCTTGAGAAAATATCCCGATAATCATACTAGCCGACTCTACCGATTTGGGCGGTAGAATAACGCTTTTTAGAGATTTGAACCGGCTAAAGATTTTTTACTCTACCGACTTTTGGCAAACCTGGCATAGAATTTGGTGAAAGTATGATTTAAGTTACACTTTGCTGTTTAAGTGTATGCGTGTTGTACGTAATTCACCCAAAACAGCTCAGAAAATGTTGATAAAAATACGATTCATCGATCGAGCTTGAGCTAGGAGATATGGATCGATCGAAATCCGCACGCGTACGTACCTACGTACGTACGTATGTGTGTACGGCACAAGCGCGCATGGATAGCCCGACTGTACTGTACTCGATTGTTTATATCTTTTGCGATCAGAGCGTACGGGGGCTCGCGGCCTAACAAAAATCCCATCACCTACATATAGACTTTAAAAGCCTTGGTTACACAGACCGATTTTTTATGGTCGATCGTTTTTATTTTGCCGACCGATTTGGTCTGCCGATTTCAAAAAATATAGACAGTGGTTACACAGGCCGATTTTCTGTTCACACTGCCCGATTATGGCCCATACAAGATGGCGATGCTTTGTGAAGAAACCAGTGAAAAGTGAAAGGGGGTAGGCGGTTCACTATCTGACGTTACCAAGTATAGCATGATCGGGCATTTTGCCCTAAAAAATATAACAGTTCACCGACTGATAACATCAGATAGTGAATGGCCTATACCCTCTCTTTCACTTCAACCACCCAAATGTCAATCTGAGAACGACTCATATTCCTACAAAAGAGTGGAATTCCTTAAAGCTTTTGCTTGTATCATGTATAACTGATCGGGCATTTCCCCCTAAAACATATGACAGTTCACCGACTTGGTAACGTCAGATAGTGAACCGTCTACAGGACCGTAGCGAGTGGGGTGTAGGGGATGTCACACCCCCAATATTTGGTCGCTGTTGCAAATTTTCCGTCTGTCGGCAAAAAGGGGAGAGGAGAAGGAAAGGAAGAGGAAATCAGGAGAGGAGGAAAAGAAGAGAGAAGAAGGGAATAGAAAGGACAAGGAATGGAGTGAGAAGGAAGACTGTGAATAAAAAAAAGGAGAAAGAGAGAACGGGAGCGCGCCGCCAGTCTGTTATCGGATATTTCGATTTTCGGCTCTTCATCTAATTGGCCCATTCAAGTTGAAGGCCCGACGGCGAATTGATTATGCATGTGACGGCCGTATCAACGGCCGTCGGTGTAATTGGACGAGTGACAGAGTCCGCCGGCATCTCGGGGAAAGAAAGGAAATTAAAGGCTTCCGTATAGGCGCGCTATTTCGGGTCATATAACATTCTTGAAAAACCACTTTCTGGACATTACTCCTCACTTTTATAATCACCATGGGATCAACAGCACCCGATTACCCATGGAGAGGGTATCCTCAGCCTTTTTTCGAAACCCTAACCTTGACTTCAAACCATAGGCGTAGGAACCGAAACAGGGTTCAGCCACTTCGTTTCGAACAGCTTCCTACGCCTATGCTTCAAGCCTTCAAACACATTTTGCAGAAAAATGGTAAAAAATTATGCCCACCGCGCGTGTGTCTTTCCTTCACTGCAAACTCAAGCGTTCAACTTTTGAACACAAAAATGTAACAGATACAGAACGCATCCTGGCGTTTAAAAGCATATTTTGAACGCTAGTGTTCA
>WURT03050967.1:0-14269 GCA_009936505.3 Holothuria glaberrima
CTGACTGACTGACTGACTGACTGACTGACTGACTGACTGACTGATTGATTGATTGATTGATTGATTGATTGATTGATCGAATGATTGATTGATTGATTGATTGATTTTTTATTTATTTATTTATTTGTTTGTTTATTTTTTGCTTTTTCGTATCTCCGTGTTTTCAACCCCTACTGTTGATACATCAAACTGAACGACAGTAAATCCACAGCAAGATCGCTCAGGGAGATATAAATTTTGTCTTCCATCTTCATAAAGCCTCCTCCCTACCCTAACTAAAAGGGATATGGGTAACTTAATTAATATTGCATTTTAAGCGCATTCCACGTCCCAGTTAGTAAGAGCAATATTTGGGAAACGCTCTTTTCCTCTGCAGTAGTGACCAGCATTTAGCCTGCTATCTTTTCGTAACGGGTGAAACTACATTTTGCTTGTACGTTGAACCACTGAACGTCATTTAATTGTCGACAACTTTTTTTTTACTGTGCTTCTGAGGTCTTCGTCCTAACTAGACATGGCCTAGTGGATTACACCATGGGCACAGGCCTACTTCTACGGATTTTGTAACCTCGCCCAACATTGTATTTACCTGATTTACGTACATAAATTTTGTTCAAAATGAGAATTTTCTGCGCGCTTCGCGCGAACGTGTAGCTTGATCGATATCATTGTCAGGAAACTTCTTGTTATTTCTTTTATCCTCTTTGTCGACCTCTGAAATTAGGGAGCTGTAAGAGACAGCTCATTGCTCAAATCAAGCGGCTGCTGTATGTAACAAAACTGCGCGGTACAAGGTTGGCTGTTACTGACTTCTTAACGTACACCCCAATGTTACAGGCGACTATGAAAAAGGAAGATTTGTGCTTCTTCGGCTCCACTAATAAGAGCACTTTTAGATACCAGCATTACATAAACCTATAGTCTGCATTTCTATACGTTTACATGTAGGTATATTTGTATACACAGGCACAGGAAGCTGTTCGAGACTGGGGACTGAACCTTGTTTCGGGTCCTGGGGAGGGATCTAAGAGGAGGGGGTGTCCCCTCCCCTTTGGAAATTTAAAATAAACAAATTACATGTTATTCGAGACGGTATAAATAATAAGAATTCTGTCTTTGGTCGAAATCATCTCTTCTATGTCACAAATGTCATGTATTGTTTATGAAGTTGTATATACTATTGCAAAATTGCTCCGTAATTGTCAACAGGTTGTAGCTAGAAAGATTTGAGTAGGAGATACAAATCGTGGGAATAACTATCTAACCGTAGCGCCACCATCAATTGGCTTGGAGCATTTAGAAAATAATTGGCAAAAACATGCTTCCCAGATTACAGGAAATGGCACTTCCTGTGTCTTTTTTCTCAATTTAGCATCCTATATCAGGGACCACGTCATTGGGCCACTTCGATGATTATCCCCGCACTTCAAAATTGGCTCCGTGGTCTCTCCATATTCAATGTCATAGTCTGATTTATTAGAGCAGTAATACTTTATTTCGATGGTATTTTCTTGGTTCAACATTTTTTACATAAAATTGGAAATATCTCAAAGACATTTGGCGGTCAATTTGTAGCAGACTTAGAGTTGCAGTGGGAAATGTGTGAGAGTCGGAGAAGCTTCATTTTATGTGAGTACGGGTCGGCAAAAACCAGTGTGGGTCATTACTGTCCCTTGCCGACCCTCGTAGCTACAACCCTGATTGTCAAGTATGTATTTCGTGATAATTTCAACATTCAACTTAGATTTACTGCATGGGTCATTCGACCACCGGTCATGTGAATTTATACTACGAGAGGCGTCATGGTTTCAATTTATTTTCAGGCTCGTATGCAGCTCCCTTAATGGGGGAGTTTCTAATTTGTGATAAAGAAAATCTAAAAAAATGTCACCCTTCCTAATAAGATAAATTTTTTTCCATTTTTCGATTTTTTCGATGTTTTCACATCTTGGCCTCTGCTGACCTCATATGACCTTTGAACTCTACCAAAAAGTGAATAGCAAAAAATAAAAAACATGTCCTAGGAGGGTATCGTACCCTGGACCGTCTGCGTGAAAATCCAACTCATTCTAATCCACTACGCCATCAAAGAACTCGTTTAGCATATGGTATTTCTAATCATCCTATAGTCACAGCATTCTTTACACGTGTTCATAAATTAGGTAATTCAAATAGAAATTAGTACTGTAATAGTTACGCATGTAAAAAAATTAATGTTTTTCTCTATTTTATCTTTGGAATGGTACAAAATTCATTCGTAACTTCTCGTTTGTAACCAAACGCCGAACACTATTTGGAGGTACCGCCCACTGCATGTCCATTTAGTTTAGGAGGTTTTCGTTGTTTCACATCCGATGACCTTAGATGACCTTTGCCTCCAACAAACCCGAAGGGTTTTCTTTCTCTTAAAGTAACACATCTATATACCACAGATGAAAAGGATCCACCATCCCTGTCTTGAAATATCGTGTTTTTTCAAGGTTTTCGGTTTTTGACCTCTGATGACCTCACACGATCTTTGACCTTCACCAAAAACAATAGGGATCTTTCTCTTAATGTAATAATTACTAAGTATGAAAATTATCCATCATTGCGATCTTGAAATATCGTGTTTACAAGCCAAGCGTCACAAACACACACACACGCGCACACAACCCTTACTGAGGTTTAAAATGCAATATTTAACTTCTTAAGAAACAGGTGTTATTCATCTCCAAGGTATCCGTTGTCAACAGAGATCACTAAACCCTTCGCCCACAGCTCCCTACCTGTTGTGGTTACTTTACGGCAGATATCGCCCTGTCACTTGTGACCACGTGACATTTGCAGTAATGTAGATGCGAATTCCGCCTCTTGAGGTATATAGGGTTAGTATATCCGTCCAAATTTTTCTTGGATGACGCATGTGTGTGGTGTCCACAATGTTTAAGCCGGCCCTGAAAATATAGTTTACCCAAACACTGTTAAATCAAGTGGAGGATATTTATCCTGACATCCTGTGGTATTATATAGATTTTGTTGTAACGTCTGCCCTGGTCCTGTTACAGTAAATCACACGTTTTTTGCAAAATAGTTTTGCATTATGTCTGCAGAACATTTTGACTTCAAGCTAGAGTGTATTCACATCGGATTTTTAGAACAAATTATTGGCCCGATCACGTTCTGCATACTAAATGCTACACAGGTTATTTTAAATTATAAGGTTACCAAAAACATTTCGGAGGCAACAATATTTCATTCTAGGCTCTTTATCTGTGACAAGTAAGTAATCCTACACAAAAATCACGGTTCAGGGCAGTAGCCTTAAGGTGTCAGGGGCAACTTCCTCCAAGATTTCTAAACCCGAAGTGAGAAATGACCTACCTGAAAAAATACTAAAAATGCTGAAAATGCGATGTCATGATTATGTTTTAAAGGCCATCAGAACCTGGGAAATAGCATAAAGGGGACCCTATTTTCCAAATTTTCCCGGGGATGTCCTCGGACCCAGAGATGGTGACAAGTCATTTCCTGCAAGTCCAAGTCAAGTCACAAGTCACTTGTAAGTCAATGCTAGGATTTGTAAGTCAAGTCACAAGTCACAAAAATAGCGACTCGAGCCCAAGTCGGCCCCAGCCGCCGAAAAGTTCATGTTCTCGTACTGATGAATGAACCTCCTTCCTCGTGCCTGTTGCACGCATTACAGCTGTAGGCTATATGTTAACGATATTCTGAATTGTGCCTCACTTGGTGCCATAGCATGTGATATAACATAGCTCATGATTATCTTTAATTACATGCTAAAATCAAAAAGCTTGCAAAGTACGTTTTAGTACTGTTTTCTCCTAAAAAGTAATCTGAGCAGGCCCGTAGCCAGCCAAGTACTAAAGGTTGGGGCGAAATGGTTTCAGGGGGGAGGAAATTTTTCAAGGTTCACCCGCTTAGCTCCCTTGACTACGGGCCTGAATCTGAGTGTTTCAATTATAACTTTGCTCCTTGAAGTCTTATAGTCTCTAAGCACGGAGTCTCAAAAAAAAAAAAAAAAAAAAAAAAAAAAACGTTCACATGCAATTCTGGACGCCTAGAAATTGTTTTTTCAGCCAATCTAGGAGGTATTTTGACAAGAAATAGACCTACGCCACGCAAAGACCGCGATGGCGGCACTACAAGTATTACACTAAGCGGAGGGGGGGGGGGGAGGTCCGCATGGCGTACCAGTCTCCAACTGTGGACTCATGGCTGCCAAATATCCTAGCTACGCCACTGGACGCTGGCATGGGCTTCCCCCTGTCGATATAGCCCGGGCTCCGGCCGGGTTACTTATTCTGCTAGGGCCGTTGCCTAGGAGAAAAACCTAGGGCAGTTTATGACAGCGTCTAGTAGCGTACCTATATGGTGGTTGGCACCCATTGTCTCCATGGGGGAGGGTCTTATAGTTCAAGTTTGACAAAGCTTTGAACTGACTGTATGTTAAAACTATTTTCGTTATAAAGTGTTTTTTCTATTTAGGCCGTATTTGAGCCGGGGTGACACACCTACTCTTTGAGAAATTTTTCTGTACGTAAGATTGCTAAGGTGTAAAATGGTGCTATTTTGGTGAAAGCGTTGAACTGCTCACGTGTTTACAAATTTTCACTTTTTAGTGCCGTTTTTATTTCTTTTTTGGCGGAGTGTAAGGGAGGATAAGGAAGGGGTGTTGTGTAAGGCCCCTCCTTTGAGAAAAGCTTGCCTTTGTAAGGTTGCTTGGATACAGAATACTTCTATCTTTGACAAAGCTTTGAAATGATTATATTTTTAGAAATTCTCATTATTTGGGGCTTTTTAGCTACGGCATGGCACGGTGCAGTGCCACAGACGAAGTTTTGGTGCGTACCGGTGTCTTTCCTCTTCTTAGTGCGCTACTTGGAAGGCCACCATCGGTTGGTCGTAGTTTATAGGTCTATTTTTTTTTCAAAAATGACACTTTCTAGACCTCCAAAGTTGCAATTAAACATTCATGAGACTTCATGCTTTAAAAACGAAGAATTCAAGAAGAAAAGCTGAACTGAAAAATGTATTAAGTAAAATCACTTTGTAGGAAAAAAGATGAAACAATATTATTATACAAGCTCATTGATTTTAGCAAGGCAATTATAGGCTGTTTTATATAATCATGATGTGATACAGTGTGAGAAACACTCCTAAGATCAATATGGACTTCAGCCATATATGTATATAAGTTTATCATAAACGAGGACGGAGGTTCATTCGTCAGTGCGAATTATCCGCATAAACCGGGGACCTCCTCGCCAAAATTTTGGAAAAATGAACCTTTTTATGTAATTTTCCAGGCTATGAGGGCCTTAAAAACGTCATCAGGAATATCAGTATTTTTTTTTTTCAAGTGGACCATTTTTCATTTAGGGTTTCGAAATCTCAAGGGGGCAGCTGTCCCCCCTTGCCCCCGCAGGCTACGGCCCTGTCTACGTTTCTAAGAAAGTTGAATCATATTTTAATCCTCTGTATAATTTTAAAACTTGTTTCCGTGTCAGCATAAGACCAACTCACCCAAATGCTTAGAATCTGAATTAAAGTGGGACCCTTTATGTTTTGCGTAAGAATGATAAGCTTCACGTAGTAATTCATAAAAGTAACAGATCTCACGTTACGTACATATTGACTTGCATTAAATCTGATTTAAAGATTTATCAAGCGTTTTTGAAATATCTTGAAGGTCACAATATCAAATTTTAATATTGTATTTGCAAAGTTGTGATGGTTTCTCCTAGCAAGTAAAACTTACCTGTTATACATAAAAACACTATTTTAAGGAGTTTCGTACAGAATAAAAGGTAGAACAGGGTCACCTTTTTTTGCATGTATTGCATAAGTTCAAGGCTTCAAAAAGTGAAAATGATCCTTATGAAAGATTGTGTGATGGAGTTCCCCTATGACTTGTATTCTTTACTTGATTTGTCACACAAAGATCACTGAAAATTCATTAATTTGGTATTTAGTCTTTCTGCTTGACAACACCACTTCAACGGGGTTATGTTCTCGTTACCCACACTTGTAAGCCTGACTCTAATCATTTTAAAGTTCGCCAATGTTACAGAGGCCTACAGCAATTTTGACGAGAAACACATGCCTTCTCCACATCCTAGGGCTAGTGCCAACCTCTTATGTAATGATTCATATCCATAAGTAGGTTTTTGCGGACATCTGCAAAAAAATCAAGGCGGAACGTCTTCACAGTCTAAGAAGAAATAATTGCACAATTTCTTAACTTAACTCAATGATCTGTAAGTAAACTGAAACAGCATTTTACTGGTATGGTAATTTAAAGGTATACTCTTAAACAGGACTGTCGACATCAGTTCCATTAACAATGGCTGAGGATACACTGAAAATAACATCATGAGGATGACTGGGAACACTTTTCCCGCCGGGAAGATTGAAATTTGGCGAGTTTCAAGATTTTGGAAAACGTCTCCCTCTGGCACAAATCACTTCAACCATATTATTGCACTTTCCACACAGTAAACCTGGGTCCATCAGTAAAAACTATCTGGTAGTAGGCCCTAGATGTTGACGTCACCATCTAGTCATGTTAGTGGACAAACAACAATTGTAATGTTTACTTTTGATATTAACGGACTTACCTCAGCTGCTTAGGAAGCATTCCGATTCCAAAAGACCTTAAGCATCATAAGCTTACGGTATATCATGTACTATGATGATATTACCGTTTCCGTCACTGCAGCAAACGATTGAAAAGTTGTACATAATTTAACCTTTGAATATTAAGAGAGTACTATTTACAGTACAAGCCCAGTCAAGAGTATTATTGTCAACAATATTGCAGTCAAATAGAATGATAGTATTTTTCTCAAAATAGCTTTGAATTAACATCATTGAAATGCCTGTAAGTAGTAGTTGTCAACAAGGCGGAATTTTTTGTGTTGAGGTTTCCAAAGATATTACAGGCATAAATACCTAACTCTTTTAACTACATTGTTGATAGCAAGGTACTGGCGGACCGCCGTCGGCTTTATGGTGGCATGTCGGGTACGTCGTCAGCGGCATTGCTGAGGTTGGTCCTCCGTTGGCTGGAGGGTGGCAAATCGGCAGTGGCAAAGCTGTGTAATTCAGAAGATGGTCCGAGGGTGGTAAGAGGGTGGCAAATAGGTAGCGGCAAATATGTGGCATGCCACTGTCGGACCACCGATGGTTAAGGAGAGGCATACTGGCAGAGGCGAACCGCGGTGGTAAGCCGTTGTCGGTGTTACGGGGGATTGCCGTCGGACCACCAGTGGCTGAAAAGTGGCTTACAGGCAGAGGCAGTGTTGTGGCATGCCGATGTTGATCGGCTGGTGACTGAATTACGGCAAGCAGTGACACCGGCGTGGCTGTGGTAATCCTCTGGCGGTTCAGTGACGGCAGGACGGCGGATGATACTGATAGCGGCAAAGTTCTGGCGTGCCGTGGATGGCCCACCAGTACCTGAATATTGGCAAATAGGAGCGTTGAAGCTGTTACAAGACAATGACGATCTCTTGAAAGCTGACTGCTAATTGCATAGAGGAAGAGGCTAGACCCAGATGGAGCAATTCACTGAGGGTTAGGCGTCAGTCACAATTGAAAAGTGCCGGGGGGGGGGGCATACGGAATGACCTACTGTTACGGGGCACGACAGGCTTGCCAAAAGTACCAGCTTGAATCCTTTAAGGAATGAAAGCTCCGGAAAATTCTAGCTACGATTTCTACGAGTCCATTTTAGAACTTATCACATGTTTCCACTTCGAGAAATTCGACTTCCTTCTGGAAAGAACTGTGTGACTCAAGACACTAAATTTGGCAGTAATCGTGTCTGGAAACTTCACTTCACAGAAATACATGTATTGTGTATTGGAATATTCTAGAATTCGTTAATTCGAGAGGTTTCTCTAATAAGGGGCTGGCGAATATAAAAGGAAAGTCTCGCAATAGTCGTGGAAAGAGACACAACATAACACCTGTAGAACCAGACGTTATTGTTATCATTGCTGACTGAGCGAGATTGAACCGTATGCTCTGTATACATTATTCCACCGTTAATATTCTTCAAGTTCAACTAGACGTGTGCTGCTTCCAGTTACTATATCATCAGAACACACATAAACCAGACATTTTCTCTACGCTATACCACTGCACCGTGAGAGTTGCCGATTAAAGAGTAACTATATTCGCCAACGCAAGCACTTCGACTTCGCCCTATCCGCCTAGGCTATCGCAGAAACCAAGCCTACTACAGCAGCCTGCTACCATAGACGTTGCATCGCCGGCTAAGACTAAGCGATAAGTATATTAAGTAAATAATTGTAAACAGGCCTAAGCTAAGATTCAATATTTGTACGAATTAAGGAGAGAGGGTTTTAATCGTAAATAATAATCAAAAGTTGTTGAATTTTAATCTCGTCCTTCTTTGATCTTTGGATCTTTCGCTGTTATTGGTCTGAGTGCCACACCGAGCCGTATCACTACTGAAAGGTGAGATGAATGAGGGGCATGGGTCTAGCTTATGTATGCATGACCCTTGTCAGGCCTGTAGCTAAGAGGGGCCAGAGGGCAAAGTCCCCTGGAAAATATTTCGCCCCTATAGCTCAAAAATGACCATTGACTTAATGAATTTTAGCACGTTTCGCCCCCTGAAAAACATTTCGCCCCGTAGAAGCTTTTTCGCCCGGCTTCGGGCTAACTTGTCTGGCGCTCTGGACCTGACCCTTGCTGGAGCCCGCCAAGGACAGCAACACTGGTAAATCAAACAGGATCATTCCCTTGAGAGTTTCAAAATTTCGGATATTTGCAGGGGCGGATGGGGGGGGGGTGCGGGCCGAAAGCCCTCACTGTGACGTCATATGAAAACAATATGACATCATCACGCGCATACGAAAGTAATACATACGGTAGCGCGATGCACTTTTACGTACGTCCGCGGCAGTCTGGATCCAGTAAGCACGAAGCAGAGAGGGAAGCGACTCGACGTGAGTATATGACGAAAGCAATCTATGCGACATGCTGCACAGAAGCACGCACAGTGTGTATATGAAATTAGTTCCAAAAACGTGAGAAAACGAGAGTGGCACGATCGCACGACAGACTCAATCTAAGCCTAGGCTATCCACACATGATTGCGTATGTTTTCCCTCACAATTCCATCACATGTATGCAAGGAGGAATACCAGACGAATGATGCTTTGCAACCCACTCGCAGACCGACAGTCTCCTCCATTATTCAGAAACATTCTGAGATAATGTAGCTGTGCCTTTCTTTGTATGAGTACCGGTATTGACAGTCCACACTCTTTTGGTCCCTATGGCATGGCAAGGGGCTATTTTGATGATGACAGCATTTCAGAGTTGACTAGTATCAGTACCATGATGTCATGACTTCCATGTTTTAACCGTTTTGCTGCCCGTAGACTGAGATTGGACAACTTCCTCTGGATACAGACTGCCCTTTCCAAATTCGAGCTATTCTGTTTATCTGTTTTTGTCGTTGTCATTATTAAAAGTATTCAAAATGACTATTAATCATGCTGGAATCATTGGTTCTAGATATAGCTGTTAGAAATTTATGTATCACTGCTCAGAAAGTTCCCTACGGGGAATAAACTCTATTAATTATGTGTTCTGTGGGCCACCATCGAATCGAGTCATGAGACAGTTGGAGGTTTATTCCGTCATCTGTTCGATCGAGATACCCACATGACATGAACATACTAATCCATTGCCTAGTGATCCATATAAGAATGGTAGTTTTTCATTGCCACTTATCCTAATCCAGTATTGCGTAACCTCACGAGGCTACTTTTAAGAACATGAAATTATTGCACCTAAATGATATCCAAGTGTAATTTTTTGTAAAATAAATTTGCAAAAGAGTACACTATCATTCTGATAAAGTGAAGGTGAGAGGGGCACTCTGACTGCATCAATAGTTTCCATCTGGAAGGGGGCATCCAAGATGAAATGGCATGGAGTAGCCTAGTAAAAAGTTTGCATCACCACCTACTCCCAAAAAACGTAAATCCTAGCTCATTGCTCGAAATTGCAAATACTTGCCCGGCAAACCATGAATACAAGATTTATTGGAAAAAAAAATTTTACTCCAAATTTAGACCTCTCCCCCAGGACGGTGATTAGTTGGCGCGGAGCGTACAAGAAAATTTTTGGCTTTACAAACCCTCCAGATGGCCGGAAACGGCATTTTCCGAGTGGTTAAAGCTGCATGTACCCAGCCTTGAAATATGGATCTCATGTTCACAATTTTTCACTGAATAAAAAAAAAAAATCAATCTATGAAAAATGGTAATACATGTTGCTAAGCGGAGCGCTACCATTAGTTGACGCGGAGCGTACAAGGAAATTTTTGGCTTTACAAACCCCTCAGATGGCCGGAAACGGTACTTCCCGAGTGTTCTAAGCTACATGTACCCAGCCTTGAAATATGGATCTCATGTCTACACTTGGCAAATATTGGGGGCTGAATATACCTTTAGCCCCCTCACGTTTTTCACTGGGGCTTTTTTAGCCCCCCCCGTTCCACCGCCACTGCTACAAGCATTATTAATTAAGACCTAAAAGTAATTCCTGTGCAGTGAAGTTTGCAAACTCACCTTTGACAAACCATAATTATGTACATAAAACTAGAAATGTTTTGACATCATGCAGCTAGTAAATGCATTAACACAGCGCGTGACCGCTGCCCTGGATGATGATTACTACTTTCCAACTGACTTGACTCTCAGCCAAACAAGGTGCCTATGTTATCTCTGCGTCGATGTAAAGACTTTTGGTTCACTTAACTCGCACCAACTTTGTATGTATATCATACGTGCGTGTGAGCGAGATACGTGTGCGCTGCGCAGGCAGCTCGTAGGTGCGCTTAACACAGAAGAAATTCTGCGTACCTGCAGACGATATATGTACAGCGTTTGTTGTGCATATTTACTTTTACTATAAGCCTAGTACGTAGTGTACAAGCAGCTGCAGGACATGTGTGTGAACGCAGTATCCTATTAAACAGTAAACGTGTTAGACCATGGGGCATCCAGTCGAAAAGGCTTTAAAACTCGACTTTGGTGACCCACCTCAGGGGAAAGCTGAAAATTTCACATGACGTAGATAAAGTGTAGCAATGAAAGATTTCGAGGGATCCCGCCCTCAATTGTTGTACATTAACGAGAATGGGACCAATAATTAACGCTAATTGAGAAACGACTTAAACAAACAGCGAACAATTGATCTAGTGCACGTACTGCTTACGCGAAATTGTTAAGTACAGTTTATGGTGTACAATACTGTAATGAACCATAGTGGAACGAACGAGGAAACGGAATGACCTGAGTGCCTACCACTGCGAAAAAAGTTGCATTAACTACAGAAATAAGACATGGGTTGAATCGTTTAGGGCAAAGTGTACCGTTATTTAACAGACAGAGGAATAATTGAAGGGTTATCCTGCCGTTAGATCAACGTCATACATGCGTGACATGCTTGCAGTCTCCAAACAGCACTTGTTACCAATCACTGTATAGCACTTGTATCATGCTAGAAACATGAGGTCTACGACCAATTTATTAACACAGTGACATGGAATGGTAATCAAGCGACCATTTTCTATATCCCCCACAGGCCCTTCCCCACCTGAAGAGATTGAAATAGCCTACAGCCTTGGGTGATAATTGCAACATTGTTACAGACCTACAGTATATTCAGTGTAGACGTAGGAACCCCAGCACCATGATGTGACACAGTAGCTCCTTATACTCGTATTCAAATTGGATCTTGGGATCCCTATTCCTCCTCCAATAATGCCATCCCCCACCCATTATCGGTATGCGATTATGATCAAACTCGCCAAGTGAATGCAATCTCAGAGAGTGAAAAGTGTACATACTGTAGCTTCCTTCACAAATTGTTTGATCCCAAAATGTGATTACTCAGCATCTGTAGGTAAGCTACAGTACCTTCCAAGAATCAAGGTGCAATGGAATACCTTGCTTGGGTTTACAATGTATAATTTAATCCCCTACCCTCAGTCCTATAACAAACATCTCTATCTGGCCTGCCTCAAGCCTGGGCTTAACACTGACTCAAGAGAGTGCTGAATGTAGACCTAGGCCAATATTTAAATGGAGGAAATGTTCCAACATTTTGGGTTGAGGTGAACTGTATGGTGTTACTATGTGCATTCAAATTAAAAATGCAGTTTTACACTCTTCAAAGTTCATTGTAAAAATACATCATGAGAAATGGAAACATGATTCTTCTTTCGCATTTTTTCTTTTTAATGTTCTTTGAACTTTTATCATTAAAACAATCTCTTCAGTCATGCAACAAGTACTTACCTGCAATAGTTTGTAAGCAGGCTGTATGTGCCATGGCTTGGTTGCAAATTATTCCCATGACCTTACCTGTGATAATTGTTTCCAGTGTGATCTCTCTGCCTTAGATGCGAACAATGTTTAATTACATATTACATGTATGTCTTTTAACTTGACACTGTTGCTCGGTGGTTGTTCGTCTTTTTTGCAATTTCAGGCCTTCAAGATCACTCATCTTGCACCATTAACCTCCACCATGTGAATTTAACTTAAAATAAACCAGAAATTGCAGTCAAATAGCAGAGTTTGGCAACCACAATGAATTGAAAACATCAAATTTCGGTCTTTAGTGAATTGTATATCAAGACTTTCCACAGTTATCTTAATCATGAAATATATTACATCAAATCACCTCTCTTATTATATAACTCAAACACATTAAATACTATCAAGGAGTGTGTGCATATTTCTTTCAAAATGATATAGACAAAACTCAAGCTACACACTATGCAGTTTACAATATTGATGGTTGGAAGCATTCCTCCCCAGACACTTTTTACACAGGGTCCTTGTTAAACTGATTTTTATACTTCTTGATCCTTTTTCAAATACATGAACTAAACCTCTTTTGTGGAATAATTGGTATAGTTCTTGTTTCAAATGTGCTCCATCTGAAACATTGCTTTGCTGAGAGACATGTGTATCACTACAGTCCACAGTTACATTCACTCAGTATGCCATACTAGCATCATTAAATGCACCAACTGCTTGTACTAATGTTCAAGATGATTCTGAAATACAGTCTCTTTTCAGAATATGCACTTTGCAATAAAACATTTTTCAAGCTCATATATTCCATCAAGTACTGCTATGTAAGTTCATGCAAAATTGGAATCAAGGAAAGATTTTCAAAACAATCATCCGACACTGAACTCATTCTACCACTTCCGTGTAAAGTATTAATCTGTTGTGGTTGTCTGCCATTTCTGCCAGGGAATTGTGGTCCAATTGTATTACTGTCTGCTGTGTGTCCAAACACTAAGGGTCTGCAAAAAAAAAAAAAGCCAAAAAGTATTAGGACATTTTTATCACGGCATCTAAGAAAATTATCTCAACATGCTCTTGAGGGAAACATCCACTGTAGTAAGAGATCTGAAAGAAACGCAGCACAATATGATGCATACAGTAACATTACGATAACCTGGACACAACAGTATTTGTTGCTGTAAACATTCTTTTCTCGGGCTGCAAAAAAAAAAAAAAAAAAAAAAAACTGCATAAAAAATTGATTGTGCATTTGTTTAGGCTAGTATTGCATTCTTTTGGCATTCCTGATGCCGACCTTAGCTTCATTTGTCAGCCAGAGCAACTGCTCTCCTTAATTTCACAAAAAGTAACCACCGGAAAGCAGTAAATCACTTCACTAAACATGCAACATTGTTTTTATCCTGCGACACAAAACCACTCTACCAAAATTTTTCCAGACCAGAATTTAGCAGCTCACCCTGGTTTTATAAATGAAGGTCAAATGCACGAAGTTCACAAACTGCAATACTACCCTAACATCACTAGCAGCAGTAACTGTTTCATGTTCCTGTCAAAAGAAAAATACTATCACAAGTTACCCATGACAATCTTGCCAGGATTTCACCAGACCCTACGCCTAAATAATGTCGACCTACGACAAAGCTGCGATAATGCAACATCTTTATTGAATCTGCAGCAAAGAAGCTTTTTACAGAACCATTATGAAATCAAGGATGTGATTTGAACCATTAGAGCAAGCAGTTTGTATAAAATAGACACTCCATTGTTTCAACACCGAGGTTCACCGTACAGGAGCCCTACGTAATTACTCCTTACTAATGTCATGTAGTATAGTAAGCATTTCATTACTAAGAGGGACGCCATCTTGTTGTTTACAAGTACACTTCCTTCCTATT
>WURT03050978.1:0-14269 GCA_009936505.3 Holothuria glaberrima
TTTAATTAGAGCATATCTCATCCTCTTGCACCTTGCTATCTTCTCCTCTCAGCACAGAAAAGGTTGTGCAGTGGTGCATGTCTAATCTGAGCAAACAAAAGGCTCTTTTGAAAACTTGCAAGCCAAGTAAATTTTGCAACTTGTTAGAAAGTTGTGGTCAATTGTGGCTTTATTGTTTGCTCAAGAGGTGAAAGTATAGGTAATAACTCTGGGCACACTTGGAAAGAGCTGCAGAAGTGCAGCTTATGATCAATGGGTCCTGTAATGATATGACTGTTTGGAGAAGTTTGTCTATACCCACTGGGCTTTAGAGGCACAATCTCAGTAACTGTGACTGCCCCCTCCCCAGAGTCTTAGTGGTATGCCTTGGGGCTCCCTGTTGGGTTGTTCTGCTTGAATGTAACAGTCTGGAACAGTACTGTAGATTGCTTGCCCTGGGAAATTTTTACTTGCCATAGGCAATGGAGTAATCGGGCAATTGTAATTAATGTCAAGCCCTGCATGCTGAAGACAGGCATATCCTTTTCGGGAATTTGGAAATGTCACCCTAGTGAGGGGGGTTGGGGGGGTATGTTCATACACAAGAGATACCCAGTTTCTGAATCCTGGCCAAGACTTTGGTTTTGTAAGGGGATAGGTTAGCCTGAGTTAGGGCTTAAAGTTACACTGAAGCTCCCAAAGTACAGTACTAGTTATTAACATGGTTGGTTGCCATGCAAGTGAGCACACTTTTGCCAGGATTGAAGGAATGTCCTTACCTAGCCACATTTTTGCAAGGTCGAACATTGAATGCCACATTACCTACAGTAGGGATCCTGTATTGACCCTCTAAGCTTTTACAAAAAGTTAATCACAATTTTCTGTTATGGTCAAATTTTGACCTTTTGTGCCAAATATATTTACTTGTCCTACTGTAAAATGATATATGCTTTTAGTTAAGAAGTAAATCTCTCACATGTATCCAGCAGATGGTAAAAATGAACTAAAAGCTGGTAATGCTTGATATTTGTCCACATTCATCATCAGGGTTCTAGCTAAAGCATATTTAGTGCGGGGTGGCAGGTGGTTTTTGAAACACTATCCTGGGGGAGGGGTCTAAGGAGAGGGTGCCCCCTCCTCTTTGAGAAAATTTTGTATCTTTAAGGGGGCTTAGATTCAAAATGGTGCTACCTTTTGCAATTTTTTGACCTAGTTGTATGTGTAATTTGAACTGATTTCATTCAATTTTTTAGTTGATGTTGGATTATTATTCATATGTTTTTGGTATTTTTTCCATTTCTCTAGTTCATTTTTTTAAATGATATGTTCATCTGAAGGTGCAGTATAGAAAACAACGAAAATACCATATTTTCAACAACGTTTCAGTTCAGTTTGCAGAAAATCCGTGCCGGGCGGGACAGTACTGTTCATTAAATGGGGAGCAATTATTAGAGAATATACAGTACGCAATTGTACTGTATGATTTTTAAAATTTAGTAGCAAAAGTGCCGTCTCATGACTAAATAGAGTAAGACATGGACAAATAAGGATACTCATTCCAATTATGACTGAATTTGCAATGCATCATCACAGTTCCATTGGAAGTTTTTACTTTCTATTTACAGTAATTTTAAACCAAGAAGTTATTTGCACAGCTGTTTTGTGGAAATACTGCTTGGGAACATACATCATGATCACAGTCTGAGTCACACAGTTAGGTATTTAGGTGAAGCTACATTCATGTAATGTGGCTGAAGGTATAAATTCCAGATATTGCTGACCAGTGCTCCTTTGATGGACAGTGTTGGGGAATCTAGGTAGTTGACTTTTCAAAGTACAATGGGGTGATATTGTAATTCAATGGAATGAAAGTGAAAGATCTCATAGAAAGGAGTTTGAAAGAATCAAATGTGCAGTTTATCTGTCATGTCTGACACATACCTGTACTGTGCAAACTTTTACTGCAGTAAAGTGTAGAAGTCAATGTTGTACAGTATCCAAAAAAAAGTTGCTGGGTCAGTTTGTCATCATTAGCAAATTTTGCAGCACCCACCTGGAATGCTTTTATTTTAGTGAGAATAGTTTAGCATAGCCATGTGGAATGCTTTTACTTTAGTGAGAATAGTTTAAAATACTCAAGGAAAATGAATTGCACTCACAAAAGATTTTCATTTTAACTTTTTTGTCACAAATCATTATGACTTTGGCATTCTCCAAAATGTGTATGTACCATTGCATAGAAAAGTATTGTTTATATTGCAATCATTTTGGATTTCCTATGAATTTTTTCAGGGATTTTTTTTTCTTATTGATCCTGAGCACATTTACATCATTCTTTAAATACTGCATTAGTAGAAATATACAGTAGAAGCAGATCTTCCTGGTCATTTTCAGAGCATAAACTCTTCCTTCAGGTTCCTTGTGACAGCCATGGATTTCAAGAGCAAGCCTTCATACCCAAATCTTTACTAGTCCCTAAAACAAAGTCAAATTCCACCTGCTTGCGGCACAGTTTTCAGTGTGAGTAAAGGTCTGTATTAAGATTTGTATGCACCAGTAAAGGCTGTGGGTAGTCTAGAAAGCTGCTTTGATTGAGTAAATGATATTTTCATCACCAGTGCTGATCAATTTTTGGACCATAAACTTAATGTGGAAAGTTTTCTTTGGACTTTAGAGAGATTCAAAAGAGTGACTGCTATTAATTCCAAAACCTTTCAAACCAGAAAGGAAGGGGGAGAAGATCTGAGGTCCCTTCATTTCACTCTGCTTCTCTTGGCAATGAAGTAAGTACAGTACAGTGAAAACATGTCAGCTGGCTGGATGATCAGTCACTTCTTAAAATGTTTTGTCAACACTGCCAGACAGCTAATGCAACTTGCTCATCTGTTGAATACCCATTGTATACTGTACAATGTTCTATTAATCCTCTAAAGAAGTGATGCAGTCATAGACTGTTCAATCTAGACTACTGTAAGTCCAAGGTACATAAAATGTGTAACTTACTGCACATTTTTCTACACAACAGGGTGACAGTTACATTCTATCCACAATGTTTTTCTAAACTTAAATCTTTTAGACTAAATGAAACATTTTCCAGGCCTTGTAACCTGTAAATACAGTTTATGAAAGAAGAATAACTTTTCCATTAACATATACTCACAGTACTGTCAAATTTTCATTTCCACTTGTACTGTATTATACAGTGGAATTACATACACATCAGAGTACATGGTTACAAACCCAAGAAATACCAATTACCAAGTTAATTGTATGTGAATATAACTCTAGAAGAACCCATTAATATTTCAATAATTTGTGCATAAGAAGTTAATTTGCTTTACAGTAGCGTCCCGCCTACTTAATTTTGAATTTTGAAACATACACTAAATCTTTCAAACCTTTCCTTTTTTTTTGCTTTTGTGTTGTTTCGCCAAGTATCTTTCATGAAACTTGTGGAATATACAGTACAAATATTTCGTGCCAAGTAACCAAGGGGACACAGCATCATGCATGACTTAAACAAAGGTGTTTTGATATAATTAAAAAAGGCCTTACATATATTAACATTCATAGGTGTAATGTTTATTCAGATAAGTGTGATAGGTAAGTGCCCTTTCAGAAAGATGAGCCTGCAAGGGGGAAATTTGGCATTTAAATTGCATCAAAATGGCACTCACAGAAAATTCTGTCCATTAACCATTCAGTCTCATTAAGAAATTCTGGCAATAATATGTAATATGGTGCAAATGTTATGACATCTTGTATCATATTCAAAAACTACAAAGTAGTGACTTTTCTTCTACAGGATGCTTATTTTTCCTTGAAAATAAATTAACTCAGCTATTTTGGTTTGAGTTGCCCATTTTTGCTCATCTCTCTGTGTTATATTTGGCTTTAAAGGTATGAATACTTTTTGAGCATTCCTTGTACATCTAGTTCAAAGTAGTATACCTAATTTCCGTCACCATTGTGGTACTGCACATTGATTTCCCTCACAAAGCTACATCTGAATTCATTTTAATAGACAATGATCCAGAAGGACTGGTGCATGATGCTGTATGCACTCATAGACTGGAATCTATTGGTTGTGTTTTGGTAAAAGTTAATTTTAACTTTCCTTTGAAAGGAGGTTGGAAACTGCTACATTCTGTTTCAGCATGTGTGGATTAGCTTTTGCTAAATTCTCTAAAGCCATGTTTAATGACTTTTGAGTGACTTTTTGCGTTTAGTTCTGTGGACTCACAGGGAGTAGTAAATGATATACTTGTATACCATGCTGGTTAGCCTCTCTCTGTCCAGGAAGACGTGTCAAGATTTTGGAACAATTTTGCCAACTGTATGAGAAGGAAGAGCAAGGCTAGTTGTTTTGAGTAACAGTGATGTAACAGACACGCATATTGGTTTTACATGATTTGCCAGTATTACAGATCTGGCAAGTCAAATGGAAGTCACAGTCACCACACATTAGAAAGTGCACCTAGTAGGGAGACAGTGGAAGTCACAGTCACCACACATTAGGAAGTGCACCTAGTACGGAGATAGGCCATGGTACACACATATGCTACCATGGTACACACATATGCTACCCATATATGTACAGTGCACTTGCAATTTTTTGCAGTGTCGCACACAGTTCAGGCATCATTGCATGTATTTGCTACAAACTGTCAAAGTGCCCCATTCTTATTGGAACCCAAATGATTATGATCATGTGTGAGCAATTTAAGTGTGCTGTAGACTGCATAGCCATAGCAGATTTTAATCATTGCTAAATGCACCCAAGGAATCATGGGAACTGGGAGTATAAACAGTAGAGCAGTGATGTCAGCACTATTTTTAATTCTCCCAGTTCCCACAATTCCTTAAGTGCACGTAGCAATAATTAAAGTCTGCTATTAATGTAACTAGCAGTATGGAGTAACAGCTCCTCTACCAGACCCCTACCAGTGACAGCTATCCCTGTTTTTCCAAAATGAGTTTTGTGATTTTGGTAGACACACATGGATGAATTACAAGAGAGTGTAGAGTTAGCCTTTCTACCCCTCCCCCTTCCCTTTCCTTTCCTTGCCCTGAAAAGAGAAATTCAGAATTTAAAAAAAAAATAATGATTAAACTTGCACAGAATGCATGCAATTTTCTGATTATGCTTTCCATACACCTTGAAAAGAGTAGTTTAAAAACATGAATATTCATTCAAGTAAACTGAATGAAGAAGATGCAAGTAATGAGAGAAAGCCAATTTTTGTCTGCATAACTGTTTAATACAGTACTTACACTTTATATACAGTACTAAAGTGGAACTTGGATGGACAGGAAGATAGCATATTATCAAAGGACTACTGGAAAGGAAACTCTTATCAAACAGAATCCAATCTTGCAACAGTTTCCTTCCTTTCAGTAGGTCCTTTCATCTTTGTGAAGCACAGAATGACTTTTAATTATCTTCTAAAAAACAGCTTAGGTTTTGCACTACAGTTATAAAGTGTTATGTAGTTTTCTTTATCCAATAAATTGAAATGTCTCATTGATGTGCTACAGTTGTTGGTTTATGTCCATTTTGTTTGGCAACTGGAGAAGTGAACAGTATACTTTTGTAAAAAATTGAATGTGCAATAACATATTCCCCCCCCCCTTTTGCATTTCATTTTTTTTTTTATTTGAATGGCAACTAGAACAGTACACTTTCCTATATGTCTTTGCAATAACAGACCTGTACTGTTATGCAGTCTACAGATACAGTAGTGGCAAGGTTGGTTTGTTCTGTTCATGTACTGTAACATACAGTATTTAGAGGCACACCACTGAGAACACATCCCTGCAGTGTATTCTGTACATGTTCATCATCAGAGTTGCACATACAGTACAGTAGTAAAGTTTAACAGTGTAATCTGTTTGGTGTGAGTGAACATATTGCACTTTAATAAGTTGAACATAGTTTTTTCTCCACCAAAAAGTGTAATGTATCTTATTACCATAGATAATGTTAGCCTTTAGTTTCTGGTGGGTTGCTGACATTTTAAACGGAAAAACGCTTTAAAACTATACATACTACAAAGGTGGCTGGTTTTACATGTCTGCTTCTTGTGCAGTAGACACCAGTACAGTGGCATACTGTATCTTTATTAGTGTGACACAGGGGTGGGCCCAGGAACCTGAGGCCCATGGGCAATATGCAGCCCATGAGACAATTTTATCTGGCCCAAAAGACATTTCATAAATACAAATTCAGAATCACCTAAAAAGTGATAAAAATTTCAGCCTAAGGTTCTAATCGTTTGTCCTGCTTTTGCCCTGCAGCCCATCATTTATCCTGGAAATACCACTTTCCAGTTATTTCACACCAAGCTGCCACTAAACACTACCAAGTGCTATGTTACTAAAACTCTAGTATGCGCAATATAACATGCCCACTGTTTCATAAGTCATAAATCAGGTGCAGAATCCTTATACTTGTGATGGTAGGCTACAAAACATTGAATGGAGATCTGATACAGTAGAGTAGGGCTATCTATTTTAGTATGAAACTCAGAGGCACTGTATTCGTTCAGGTAGATTCCAGAGGGCTGATTAGAACTTAGACTGTCCCTCTGAAGAGGGAATTAAACGTAAAAAATTGGAAAATTTTGCAATTTAAAGTGAAAAAAAAAAAGAAAGTTGGTTTTAAAATACACATTTTTTTCTGTGCGCTCTGCCTCCTCTTTTGTCATTATGATATCATGGTCATATATTGTAATTATCCTGGTTGAAGAAGCCTTGGATATCAATGGCCATTTAAAGATAGTTGATGAACATTTTATGGGTTACAAATTTGTACTTAACTCAATAGTTTCCTGGGCTTCACATACATTGTGAGTTCCTCACCTGGGCTTTGCCCCCTATACCCCATGAGGGGCTGTTTGGGGCCCTTGGACTGAGCCCTGTGGGAGGAAGCTTGTTGCCTCCTTGTTTTGTGAAGCTCCTGAGTGAATTCTGCTTATCAAAATGGCCCATCAAAGCAAAAAGGTTCCCCACTCCTCCTGCAACACAACTGGTGACTACACTTTGACATAAATTCAAACAATTAAATCACTCTGGTTAGTCAGTGATGACTTCTGCAGATAAGTACAGATGTGTTCCCAAAGACATAGCACACAGTTTGCACACAGTAGTGTGTAAAGTAGATATGGCAATGTTGAGCAAATTTAACTACAGTATTAAGCAAAGGCTACTGTGGCTTTGGCTGCCAGGAGGTACACTAGATGATGTTTTACATTGGAAGAGGGGTTAGACAACTGTCCTTCAAACATGTTACACATCAGCACACCTCCATACAACCGTGTACAAATGCTAACTAAGAAATGAACATAACATCAAAGGAACAATGTGCTTCAACTTTTTAATATTATAGTATGATTTTCAACCTTTTCTATCATACCTCGGAAGTATGAATGACCTGTTATGTAGCAGAGCAAAAGTGTATAATTTTTCAAGTATAATATAGCATCACCACAATTTTATTAAGTACTGTAACTGTGAGCTCACCTTTGCCAGTATTTTTTTTGATTAAGACTGTAGTGTACATATAAGACATCAGGGCTAAAATTTAAAAGTTGTCTGATTTTCTGTGACTATGGCAGTGAACATTACATCAAACAACAGTTTCTCTCTTTGAACTTTGCAAGATTTAGATATTATTTGTATTTAGCTTGCCACAACATCAAGCAAGAAAATATAGGCCTATTAAAAATTCCTAGTAAGAAATGGTAGTATGACAATACTGTCATCTGTTATTCATCACTGAGACATGAAAATAAGAGTCAACATTTTGGTACTTAATTTGAACATTAGGGGGATTATTTTTTAAAAAAATATTTGGTAGGAAGTTTCCATTTTATTTGGACAGCAAAACAATATTTCGGACAAGCAAAATTTGTTTTAGGTTATTGGAAGGACAACCTGAGAATTTTTTTAAATCAGTCATGGATATAGTACGTTGTCTAAGAAAGTTTGCTCAGTTTTTGCTTTTGCTGATTATGTGTTGTCCACTCCTTTTTCAACAAAATGATGCATATTCGACATTGATGTTTCACATACTGCCTGGAAAGATTTGGCATATAATTTTTGTTGGCATGTTTATCCTTGGTTGAAAACCAGAAGGTACTGTAACCTTTCTGGAAACCTTGCAGTTGACAGTTTTTACTTCACAATGGTTTCTACTTAGACATTCTGTTTAGAAAAACAATCGTTTTTGATTCCTTGCCGAAGGCCGAAGGAATCTATGCAATGGTGATGTCATGTGTGTGTATGTGCGTGTGTGGGTGTGTGTGTGTATGTACATGATGCTTTGACTTGTAAACGCTCTATCTCAAGAGTGTTAACCCCGGGTAATCTCATACTTGGCATGTAGATAGCCTGTATTTAGTAGATGATATGTATTGTTTTTGGTGTAGGTCAAAGGTGATTTGGGGTCACCAGAGGCAATGAAGTGAATTTCCTTTATTAGCTGTAACTCGGTGTCAGTTGTTCAAATTGAGTCGTAATTTCAGGACAAGATAGGAGGTGGAAATATTGTAACATGAACCACATTAATCTGAAAGGGTCAAAAGGTCAGAAAGTGATGTTTTATTGATATCTCTCCAATGAAACATTTAGGGGGGGGGGTGGCATAATGGAAAGTTGTGTTTGTCTATGTGAAGTGCATGTGATGACCTACTTTGACCTCAGTTGACCTCATTTGACCTTTGTGGCTTTTTGTGATGCCTGGATTTGTCTTGTTGAGACAAACCAAGAAGGCAATGATACTACCCTCCTACGATGTTCCTAACTCGAGTTATTGACATTAAAGTGAAATGTTAGGAGTGTGTGTTATATATGCATTGGAATGCGAGGTATGTGGTGCGATAACTAAGTAACCAAGTGACATAGGGGGATGGCATAATGGAAAGTTGTGTTCGCCTATGTGATGTGCACGTGATGACCTACTTTGACACTTATTTGACCTTCTGACCTTTGTGCCTTTTTTGTGACGCCTGGATTTGTCTTGTTGAGATGAACCAAAAAAGGATTTAAACTACCCTCCTACGATACTCCTAACTCTAGTTATTGACATTTTAGTGAAAGGTCATGCGTGAGTGTGTGTGCATAATGCATTGGAATGTGAGGTATGTAGTGCGATAACTCAATAACCAAGTGATATTGAAGGATGGCATAATGGAAAGTTGTGTTCGTCTGTGTGAAGCGCACATGATGACCTACTTTGACCTCATTCAACCTTTAGACCTCTGTGGCTTTTTTGAGAAGCCTGGGTTTTTCTTGTTTAGACAAACCAAAAAGGTAATTATACTACCCTCCTATGATGCTTCTGATTCAAGTTATTGACAGTTGAGTGGAAGCTATGTCATGATCAACTGTGTGTATGTTCCTCATTGGAAAGGGACGTATGAGGTGCTATTTCTATAACCGAGCAATTAATTTTTGATTTGGGTCACAAGATTTCAAAAGGTAGACCTTATTAACAAGATATCTTAAGTATGATAACTGTGAGGGATCTCATGTTTGTCATGTAGGTGATTCATGTTTGTAACAATATATTATATGGCAAGGAATCTCTAAGCCTTTTGGCTTTCTGGTTATAACTTTTATGGTTTTCTTTGTTTTCCGTTGGTCCTGCACAGTAATGCCTTACAGCAAGAGTATAGTTAACCATAGGAGATGTACCTATGAGGAAACTCACACAAGGAACAGAACTGTTACAGTATTATCATGAATTTTAATAGAAATACCAAGGTATGGTAGATCAACAATCTACCTATTGTTGTTAGTAGACCTTTTTTATTCATTGATAGATTTCCTTGTCACATAATAATCAAAGACTTCCTCATTGAACCTCACAAGTTTGCATGCTGTAGGAAGCCATTCAGGATGTAGTGGTGGGTTGTTGAGGAAATGGTACAGGTCAAAGGAATCTTAACTCGCAAGTAAAGTTCCTTGGCATTGTACTAGGCTAGGGCCATTATCCCTTCCCACAATGTTACTAATGTACAGTAAATTATTGTATACAGGAATGGGAAGGTGGTCTTAGCTGGGAGTGGAGCTGAATGTTTTAGATTGTCATTCTAAGGGAGAGTCCTCAGTCCATACTCCCCTCTTGAAAAACTGGAATACTTGAAAGTCCTCCAATGTAGTTTGATTCTACAGTACATTTTGTGTAGTTTTTGTTATACACATGAAAAATTCCACAGTGGTGGACAAATAAGGGTTTTTTTTTCTTAAGAGTGGGAAAGAGGCTGTGGGAGCATAGTTTAGCCAACCAAATTTTTGATTGGGAGGGCCCTGCATCCCTAGCAAGCCACCATCTTCCTTCATAGGCCTATATGGTAAACAAAACAGCTTATACAGTACTTGCAGGCAAGTATAGATTGACCCCAGAAGATGGTATGGTAATATTTGCCCCACCTGATTTCTTATTTGCATAAATATTGTGTGAAGTACAAAAATGGGCAAAGAGCCTGTCATGCTGCCAAATTTTCCTACCATTTTTACACACTGCACAAGAAATGAATCTTCCAAGCAGGCAACAGATAGCTGTAAGATTTTTCTACTCTAGTTTCTGGCATTCACATGTGTGCAGCGTAAGCTAGGACATTGGAACAAATTTGTGCATGAGATATGTGCATGTTGAAATATGCAGAGATTTGCAGCTCTAGGTGTTGTCCTATCTCCAATGCCAGAGAGAGTTGACCTGCTACTGTGATTTTCAAATCTGGAACTATTTTTAGCCAGATCACAGTATTTGATGAAATAAAAAGAGTCAGTAAAATTGCATATTAAGCATATCATCCTTTGAGATAAAGACTCATTGCCAAAAATGGGCTGAATAATTTATATTGGAAAGTGGTATTTTGATGAAATCAGGGGAATGGTGAGAACTTCACTTCATGAAATGGTCAAAATAAATGAGTGGCAGATGAAGTATGCTATTTGTATGCAATTAGTATATTTATAGTGTTAAGATGCATATGAATCACACTGAAAAACTAAATACTGTACAATACACAAAGCCAAAAAGGGGGTGCAAATCCACATGGAAAGTGAGCAATTCCAACAATCAAAGCTGTAGGCTTGAGTTACTAAAAAATCAGGAACTTTTTTTTGTAAGTGGGCAAACAGTACTACTGTAGTTTAAAAGGGATATGGCATCCCCAAACCCTTGAGTTACCAGCAATTCTCTGCCCATTGCCTTCCTCAGTGAGTCAGTTGAGTTGTGAGAAAGTAAGATTGGGACAGAAAGTGGAAAAATTCACAGATGATGAGACAGATAAAATATGAGAGAAAACATGGTCACAGCCATAACTTAGTAGTACTAATACTACTGTATGATGACTGTATGGCCTGCAAAGGCTGCGTTTTTGATCAGTTGTGAAGGTTGCTCCATAAGGGTTCATGGAATGAACAAAACAGTATTCAGGAAATTCAAGTTGAAGAAGGGGGAAGGTCTAAAATTAAAAGTGGCCTAGTCTGACATGACCCCATTGTGTTGATTTGCTATTTTATTTAGCTATTAAAATAAACTAGAAAATCTAACTGAAGGATTAATTAGGAAGCAACAAAGATAAAATGAAAAGGGATGAGTTTTGTCAGCAAATTTTTTAACGTTTTATTCTTGATCAGATTTAGGAAATTCCTCCATAGTTAAGTCATGAAGCAATAAAAATCAGAAATACTCTCTAGAACTATTTTCTTGCATATTGATAATAAGTAATTTGAATAAAGAGACATATTGCGAACTGAAGAGGCAGAGCATTGTGACAAGTGCATCTTTGAGATCTCTGAGATTTGATTTGGTCTTTTTGTTTTGACTTACGTTTAACAGTGGAATGCATGAAAAAGAAATGAAAATATGTGTACTGTAGGTTTGGTTCCCGTACAAATTTCCTTGGGACAAGACCCACCCATACAACTCCCCCTAGAGTTAGATGAAGTTTAACAGCCCAGTTTCCAACCAATTGGTTCAAGTCGAGCCGGCCACGGCCTTTTTTCCAGTTGTGGCTCACTGGCTTGTTTTTCCTTACTCCATTGCTTATGCGGAGCACCACGCACATGGGCAGAAGGTCCCACTTTTGAAGTCTTTGGTATGACTCCCTCTAGAGACAATGGGCAATTTCCACCCATCTCCTACCCTAAATAAATTTTCCCCAACATGCAGTTCCCACCCAGGACAATTCCAAATTTTTTTTGTTTGGGAAGTTGTCTGAGAGATAATTGTCATGTACAGTATGGGAATTGTCTTGGGGAAATTGTGCAGGTTGGAAATTATTGGGGTGGGAATTACCCAGGAGCAGACTTCATGTTGGCAGACTTGATTACCTCAAAATTGGCAAATCTGGGTTCTCGTGAGAAAACCTGGAAATCACATCTCAAACCTGGAGATTATAAAAAGTGTTTTCTTATTAGGAAGACTTAAAATTATTTTTGTTCACCACAGGGTGGTTCACCCTCTTTAGTAAAGTTAAGTCACCTACAAAGTAGACTGTTTGAAAAAAAAAAAAAAAGATTAGTTGATTTTCTAACAACGATATGTCTGTGATTCATAATAATTTAACCAGCAATAGAAAGCACTGATCTTGGTGAAAATAAGGAAACTTTTCTAACTTTGCCTCAAAGAAATTTTCGCTGTATGATCTGGCATTTTGACTGATACCTGAAAACGTGATGCTCACGGTGAAACCGTGAGAGTTGGCAAGTCTGTGTTGGGTCCTGTGGTAGGGGATGGGTGCTCTCTGAGAGGAGTTGTCCAGGTTGGCGTTGGCAGGAGGGAGTTGTCTGATCATGGTGGATTCTTCGTGCATAATTTATAAATCTACAGAGCATTTGAATACAATTTAATAGTCATTGAATATACTGTATGTGTTCAGTATGCACTGTGTGTGGAATTGAATATGTAATTATCAAATTGCCATCTTGCTTTCAGCATCTGGAAATGGCAAGGTGTATGTTACTCACTTGTAATGAACCCTAGTAGATTACTAAATTGCAGTTTTTAAGTTGCATAAGCTGTCATGGTCTCTGTCTCTGTGTGGTGGGTTCCATTTGTCAGCTCAGAAAATTTTACCTTATACAGGGTACTGTACCTCTGCATGGGAAAAATTGAAGTATAAATAGCAACCATTGCCATGCATTATTTTTCCTTATCTGTAGAGCTACATTATTCACTGCTGCATGTAAACAAAATGAAACTTGCTTGGACTATTACATGATAATAATAAAGTGCAGTATTACATGTGTATTTTAATTTTCATCTCTAAAATCTATTTTTGTCCTTTGTGCCAGTCAGCAATATCTGATATGGACTGTATATGTACATGGGGATCATTCTAGACCACCATGTGATTTACAGTGTATACAAACCTGTGCTGATAGTCTGATAGTAACATGTCATGTGCAGATCTTCTGCCTAAATTAGTACTGTCCCTTTTACAGTTTCCTATTACGGTACTGTGCCTGGATGAGTGAAGTGTATATTGTTCATTTTTAACTATGACAATGTCAGGTGGGTAATTTGCCATGATAATGGCGGGGACAATACATATACTGTATTACAGTACTGATGGCCATTCAAGAGTGGGTGCAAGGATGGGGGAGGGGGAAGGCTCCCTTAGGGGAGTATGGAGCAGAGTCCTCCAAACTAGTTAGCACTTATGTAAAAAAAAAAAAAAAAAAAAATTAAAAGAAAGTGCATGAAACTAATTACAATAGGATCCAACATGGATTTTAGGCAGGTCTGTTGTACGTATAGGGTAAATAAAAATATTTAAATTTTTGGTGTAGATCAAAGGTCATCTGGGGTCTCTGGAGGTCAAACTATCCGAACCTTTTTACCACAGTAGCCTCGCTTAATGTAGGAAGCTTGGATAGATTTTATGCTTCACATGGTGTTGCATTAAATCCAGCAGAAAACTCATTTGAGTTGTGTTAGATGTCAGAATCACCAGATGCCAAAAAGCAAATTCTCAAGAATTTCTTAAGTCAAATATAAGCACAAAACTGTGTCATTCACATTTGCCCAATGACTGAAAGAAATGGAACATCTTTCAGAGATGCCAAGTATGTCAGTTTTAGGTGAAATTATGGTACACATTACAATTTTTATCGATAATTCTGCTATTTTGAAAATGTGCATCAAATACCGCTTTTTAATATTGCAGAAGATTCTCTGCCTACAAAGCAGAGGACCATTGTGGAAGTTCACTAGATTGTTATTTGATAGACAGCCTTTGTCCTTAAAATAAGGACATGTCAGCATGCAGGAATT
>WURT03050989.1:0-11177 GCA_009936505.3 Holothuria glaberrima
TGACTACTAGCTCAATGTACGTTCTACTTCTCAAAGTGTGTTTTACTTCTCTCAGTAGCTAGAGCGTTCTCCCCAAAGTATGCCTAATTTCTACCTTTAGAAAGCAACCACTCATTGATACACCCGAATCCCTCTACAGCGCTTCTCGCATAACAAAAGGAAAGCATTCTTACAATTGGCTATCGAGGATTACCTACATTCTATTCTAAGTAGGGGTTATCTATAGGGAAATAAGCAGACTATTACTACAAACGCCCTCAGTTCTATTTGTAACCCAGCACAAACAGACCTAAGGAGTTCATGGTGTGACAACAATATGTTTCTCACTGAAGTGTGAAATTCACGTATAGAGTAACTCCTCAATTTACCTTAAATGTGAAATGTGTGTGTTCTAACATATCATGAAAGATAGGCCTACTTGAAGTGAAGTAAGAGGATATTTGTGAGATTTAGCTTCTGTTTAAAAATAAGCTTGTGGCGACTGCTTATGCCCTTTTAATTAAAAGTTACTTTAGAATCTAATTGCTTTTACCTAATAATAAAAGGTAATCATAAGCTATTTTATCTTTAGCCAGTATGTATACTGCTGTTCTTAAGCGGTGTATCTTGTAGGAGGAAGATGGTTATTCGTCAGGAAGAGAAATCCACATAAGAACGCATCTATGACCGCGGGGTCCAGGGAACCCCGTCCATGGACAGTGAAATTTAGGCCTTTCAGCATTTTTTCTCAAGAAGGCCACTGTCATTTACAGTTTGGAAATCTCGGGGATCGGGCTGCCCCCGCAGGCTACGGCTATGGTTTCCTTGCACATACGTTTACACAAATATTGGGAAAATATTTCTTGACTTGTAAGGCGAGTTTGTTTGTACTTCAAACTTTATTGACATCCTCAGCGAGATACTGTAGCTTTCTGGAGTTTGTAAGCGGTGTTTGCAGACGTACTATGGCCGGGTGAATAAAGTACAGTACATGTTTCATCAGAAGTAACGATGGTTTAACAATTGGGAGGATAGTTGTTTGACTTAGGGCCGTAATATGGTGGGTCACAGAAAGGTGGCTGTTTCATTCAATAGTAATTTGTAGTTTTCTTAATATAAAAATTATACACAATAAAATTCCAAATTTTAGTCAAGATAACAAGTTTAAATTGAAAGACAGAGGAATTGAGATAATCTCTATCAGCAAATTTATCACATGGCATTGCTCTTTGAATGTTAGTTACAGTCTAAACGTACTATTTAGTCACAAAAGTGATCATTTTCTTACACTGGCTGACTGGCGTGGAGCTAATTTTAATGGTGCCGCTGGATTGGGAGTAAGGGGACCACGGTCCCAACTCGTTGAGTAAAACTGCCCCCAACGGGGAAGGTTTTCAATAAGGCTGTTACGTCACTGGTTGGCACTGGTTGACATAGAGCATGCGCAAGATTAAATGCGTGTATGTTAGGTGTTACGCGTGTAAACGCTTGTGCGATTGCACGCAAAAAGTAGACGAAGTGGAATCTACTTTGCATTGTGACGACAGTGTAAGCGCGCCCTTTAAACTCTTTTACCGACACACAGTGACATCTTTGTTTGTAAACAAAGAATGAGTCTATCGCCGAAGTTCTGGAGTCGTACCTGCTTACTTTCGAGGTAGGGAAGATGCACCTAACATTTTTGGAACAATGCCTTAATTTACTGAGCAAATTAATATGTGCATACAATTACACAATTCTTTAGAAATGTCATATGTTTTGTTTCTCTATCTGGACGTCTGAAATATAGTCCTTCATGACGTCACAGAACAGAGAATGCGCCCCGGTGGAGGTAAGAGCGTATCAAGCAACTTAAACAAATGCAGACAGCTGATTTGTGTACCGGTCGGATACGCGCGTAAGTCTGCTACGCGCAAAGTAAAGGGAGGTTTCACGCGAGCAAAAGTCAACTAACCCTACCACGTTCCGGAGGACAAACAAACACACGAACGTTAGGTCATGTACTAAAGCAATGTGGTGCGTGGCGTAGTGTCCTTCAAAACTACTAGCGCGTCCACTGAATTTGACCCGTTGACCTTTGGTGCAAGCTCTTTTTGGGGTTTGGTCGGTCATCCGGGTCTTTCCGTTACCCTAGCAACTTTGGAGTGAAAACAACAACTGACTACAATATAACCATATGGGAACATTTACGCGCGCTACACTGCTAAAGTGTAAACAATCCCTGGACTACACTACGTGCCGAAATACGCGCAATACTTTGTTTTCACTCCAACACATTGTTGTCATGGGGAACTGACGTCATCGACCGACCCCTTACGTCATGCGTTGAATGCATTTCAGTGTTTACCTTCCGAAATGATATCTCGTGACGAAAATGCGTAAGGTTATGTTAGTTATCATAGTAAAACCTATAAACATTACAGTAACAATTTCACTAACACTGGGTGCATGTATGTGAAAATATCGAAAAAATGGGTGAAATTTTTTCTAGTACATATGTAAGAAAAATTCTTTGTCATCTGCCTTTGCCAATTCACTTACGTACCCAGTGTTTGTGAAATTTTTACTCAACTGTCTTTAGAGTGTAAGTCTTGACTAGTAATGAATGATACAAGAGACTGAAGTTGCATTGGCCGTCGTATACACTATGAATGATGTGGAAAGTGAATACATACTCCGACTTGTTCAGCGATACAACATAGCCTAAATCTGATACAAAAGTCAGAATAAAGCAAAACTATTTGTCTTTGAGCTGTAAAATTTGCAAATTATTTTCATTCATGAGCAATGTTTTTCTTTTACGTCAAAGTAAACGAGCTATTATCAAAAATGAAAATATTTTAATGAAAATATTTTAATGTAAATATTGTGCATTTCACGCGGTGAAAATATTTGCGTGTATATAAAAGCTTGTGAATATCATGTCCATTGTACGGTGAATGAAATGCAGTTACATCTTTTGTAAAAATTGATATTATGATGTAACTATTGCAATGATGCCTTAGTAAGGGACATTTCCCTTGTTCAGAATGAGTTAAGACTGGAAGAACTGAAACAAAAACAAAGAAAACATGGAGATATCAGATTTTTACAGGAGCTATGTTAATTTATACATGACACATTGTATTACGGCACCTTTTAAGGTCTGCAATCCCTGAAAACAACCTGGCTACGCGCATGGGCTTCAATGAAATATGCGCAGATTCAGAAAAGATGACGGGCCCACTCAACTCCTCGTCTGATTAAAACCTAGCATAGTGTTCAACAAAAAAGCTAAGTTATCGGAGGATACGATAATGGTAAGCTGAAGGTAACGTTACTGTTTGACAGGTAACTAAATTCAGAAAAGACGCCACCGTGAGTGAAACTTTCGCGAAGTTTTAGACAAAGTGGTTTATACACTCATTCATCCTTGGTTGAGAGTAAAATAATTGCAGCAATCGATGATGGGAACATCACACGTATCATCACACGTATTAAGTTCATCCTAGCCTGCACACTAAAGACTTGATTCCTTATCCTTTTGCCTCGATTCGGATCATAGACTCTCTCTGATAGCACTTTGTTCTTCCTCATCCCCACTAGATGCATCGAATTCGTTTTCTGGGTTACATCTCTAACGCCCCACACCTTCATCACGTAACTTTGCATCTTCTAGCTTTTCGAAAGTGGGAAAGATTAGATCGACTGGAAGGGTTCTGCATGCTTCCTTACTACGTTCAGTTTGATGCCGAGCAGCCCTTTGAACAAAATATATCACAACCTCATGATACACCCAGACTAAACGTACATACACACACGCACAGAAAAGGAGTTCAAAACACAACCCAGCGGCAAAACCAGCAATGCAAAAGAATAAAAGGTGTTTACCTAAAAGTAGCAATCCCGGCCCCACAGCCCATGTTTGATTTAAAAATAAACACTTCAAATAAAATTTCTTGGTGTATTTTGGCTCTTTCTAACGTTTCGACTTTCTTTAGCCCTGCAATCATTAACTCTTCTTCCTTCGACAAATAATCCATGACAAAAAAGAAGTTTTCGATTCCAATACTTAACAATCTTCACCGTACGACAGCCAAAGCGATTATAGTCCACTCTCGAATCTGCTCTGTTTAAACTTTCGAGTAGTCACTTGTTGAAGGCTAATTAATACATGACAAAGCTTGTAAATGAGATTGCTAGAGACACAACTGACTACAGGCTTCATATTCGTCCTGTATGTTACTAATAGAAGAAATCTTTTGTTCTTGGTGCCATTTAAAGGTCAATTGAGGTCAAACTCTCTAAAATGCTTCCAAACATGATAACTAGAGAATGGAAAGGTCCACATACTTCATATTAGTCATGAAGGTTGTCTATATATAGTGCAAGGACCCTCCCTGTATTGGTGCCGCCCCAAGGTCGTTCAAGGTTAATAGAGGTAAAAGAAAACATGTTTGTTAATTAATGTATGACTACAGAATGAAAAGGTCCACATGCTTCATACTAAGCATGTAGGTTGTTTCTGTGGAGTGTAATGATCCTCTATGTACTAGTGCTGCTTCAGGGTCATTCAAGGTCAAGAGAGGTCAAAGTCATGAAATGTATGTTAATGATATAACTAGACAATGCAAAAGTCTATAGACTCCATACTTAACTGGTGAGTTGCCAATATGGACATACCTCTGACCAGCATTTAGCAGGTTTGGCCCACATTTCACAACCTTAACCTAATGACCTACCAAGGCTTCTACCTAGTTGCAACCACTTTGTACATTTAGTTTTGGTGATAGTTACACTAAGGAACTACAGACACGTAATGTATCTAAACTTTTTCATGGCCTATGTATAATACACAAAGCACTGGGTAATCCCAGGGCCGTCCATCACAACTCAGGGGTCAGGACTGCCCTGTGTCAGCTCCCCTGACTGCTAAAAAACTTATCATGCACTATTTAATGACCTCTGGGGCACAATGATGGGTTTTGTCCCCTTAAACTTAAAGGGGGTAGGTTTAAGTCTAGTTACTGGCAATGAAAATAAGTGGTTACCTCAGGTAGTTGTAGGACTGTATAATTACAGCGGCCTTGAGATGAGAACATCTGCTATTTTGCATATTTTTATACGGAATCTCGATAGGCTACTAAAAGATAACAAGAGTGGTTGATCTGTCTCTGAAAGAATGCACCATTTTGCATGTTGCTGTGACCAAGAACAATAATTTCCCAGAAAGAAAGGCCTCCGGGAGTCAAAACAGCACAACCTATCAACATGACCAAATTAAGGACTGGTTGTGGGGCAGGGGGTACTGACCATCACCCTACACTCCTCCCTCCAAGACCCCCCACCATCACCATCCCATTGGTAATGCTGCTGTGATGATTGCGGCTTTGTGTCGTATTATGTGGATGGTCGACCAGCATTTCATTGATCCAAACGTGGGAGCTATGTATATGGAGTACAATAAATAGTTGATTCTGGTGCCATTTCAAAGTCAATTGAGGTCAATTGACGTCAACTGAGGTCAAACTCTGAAACTCTTCTGAACACAATGACTTAAGAATGGAAAAAAATCTACTGCGAGAAACCTAACTGTTTTACTATACCGCTCATTCCGTAGAATAACGGAGGCCTCACCGCCCCACTGAACAAAATATGAGAGGCTGAGAGATTCAAGAAAATAATTTGGCAAAGAATCACTACGCAGAATTGTGTTCTTGTTTTTTTCTTTCTTCCTATGTTCTTTTCCCCCTTACACGCTTCCGGGTTGCCCTACTGCCTAGAGTTTTGTCACATGCAGTCTAACGCATATTTCATAACATAGAAAAATTGTTCCAGTAATAAATGAATGAAAATGTTTGCGACCTGACATTCCAAATGGGCTACCATGAATTTGAGAGGAGCCAAAAGTGTATATGAACTTCGGAAATCATGTTACCATGTAAACATTACACTCTGGTTTCCTTATGGATCCAGACTGCTAGAGCAAGGATGGGCCAGTCTGGATTTTCCATCGAGCGGAGAGAATACTGGGGAGATCATCTAACAATGTGCCTGGATTGGCCACGATTTTGCCACACGGATTTTCATTATCATAAGTAGTTATTAATAATTACATTTATTATTAATAATGCCGTAGTTTTCTAATAGCGCTCATTTCCAGCTAACAGCTGCCTATATACAACATTACCCATGTTTACTGGAAATGAGAACATACTCCGACAATCTCGGAGAGTGTGTTGCAGCAGTTTAAATCAATGTTAGCACCCGGGTACCCATACCCACTGGATTGTGATCGAACTCGGCGACTTATCCGATTAGGCAGTTAGGTGGCCTCGCTCTCTCATTCAAACTACCGGCTTGGTTTCGACACGGCTGTGTGGCAGTGATGAGCAACATATACAGCTTCCACAGTACAACAGCGACACAGCCACTTCCAGTCTTTGAGGAACTGGCTTAAAGACGGCAGGGCTTAAATGGATCGATGAATGACGCTCTTGGGAGTAGAATGGAATTGATATCATAAGCACTCTGAGCCGATAAGGGATGATGAGGTATTACCGGTGGCTGTCCATGACCACACAAGGATACCACTGACGACACCACAACATGTTCGATTATTCAGTTTCCTCAAGAGTCTCATTTGGCCTCAGTTACAAATTTAATCACTTCATTGTCCAAAAAATCGTTTCGGTTACCAGGGTACTTTGGATATTTTCCGAGACTCTTGTTTTTCATCTTGGCGAGGATCCAGGTGGACTATGACTCCCTTTGATATCGTGGAACAACGACTGTCATTTGGGGGGGGGGGCATCAATCAGGAGAAAAATAAACGAGTTGTCACCTGTGAGTGAATATTGGATATTGATAGGAGCATGGAATGTAGTACTTCCATGATAGGAGATTACATAACGTTACCAGCATCGGTGTAGATTGCCCCTGATGTGACAGAAATGTTGACAGGTGCCTACTGCCGGTGCTACAGATCCGGGGGATAATAAAATCTGGATGATCGGTATTTTATTGTCCAGCCGGATGGAAAAATATGGATTTCTTTTACCTGGGGTGGAGAGATCTGGATTTTTTCTTCCATGTCTCAGATTTTTCACCTCGGATAAAAACATCTAGATCTTTTTTATCCGGAGTGAATGTGTCCAATTTTCTTTTCCCGGAATGATAACATCTGACATTTTGTAGGAATTTTACATACGCTACTAATTGTAGGCCTATAGAAATGTTCAGGGACACATGCGGTTGGTCAGTCGAGTCTTTAGTATAGACCTACTAAGGATCTTTAACTAACAATCATCCTAACGATTTGCCATATGGGTTGTGATCATGTGATCATTGCTAATGTTCTTAACGAGGGCTGATATGCCCCATTTCTTAGTGGTAGTAGGGCTCAGATTTTGAATCGAAAAAGTAGCGCCTTTGATGTGTGGGTGCCTCACATCTATGAATTATGTGGCGCAAGGCTCCCTGACCTCAGTGCAATAAAATAACGCTATGTAATGCTAAAGCCCATGAAGAATGGCTCTCAAAGAACTCAGTGTAAAAACAAATCTGCATCCTAGCAGAGGACCAAGGTAAAGGCTATGGTAAATGACACCAAGATTTAGAGTCTCTCCAAAGGGTATCTCACATCTACCTACAAATGGAAGTTACTGTCTTCATTGCAGCCACTGATGGACAATGGAAAGATAAGACTTTAAAAATGGAACCTACTGCCATTGTGCTTGGTGCTCAGCATAAGTATTGGAATAGGGAAAACAATCCAGTGAGCCACAACTGGGAAAAATTCCGTGGCCGGCTCGACTTAAACCAATTGGTTAGAAACTGGGCCGTAAAATCTCATCGAACTAACTAGCTAACATATCATTAGGTAAAAGAAGAGTGCTAATGGCACAGTATCTTACACCAGTGTTCGCACTAAGGAACTGAACCTGGGACGAAATTCGTTCTCTCTGATTTTTTTTCTGGGAGGGATTTTCCAAATCAAGGAGGGACCTGAATCCCTCCTATAACTTTTTGTGTGTATTAGAATTGTACTACAATCTCAGCTGCAGAGAAGTGTGAGGGTTTTCCCTGCATTAAATATATTTATGTACGGGATTCGGAAAAGAAAAGGGGGATTCACGCAATTCCTCACCTTAGGGCGAACACTGGCTCACACACACTAAATGCATATCAGTACTGGCATTTTCTATTGAGAACGAATTATCAACTGAAGTAAGTACAGATGATATACAGCTGTATATTGAACTAGACTAAGCAATTGATTTTATAACAAATGAGGAAAGAGAATATGCTGCGCTGATCAAAGAAGCAGCTTGAAAGTTTGAAAGCGAAAATGACCAATTCGGGCCGAAATGATCACTAGATGACCTTTGACCTCAAATTCCTGTACACCCCCATTTGTATCATTTGTTAATCGTAAACCTTTCAACTTTTTTATTCCATATAATCTCTGGAAAAAGAAGCAGCCGGACCGATCGAAATGCAAAATGAAAATTTCGGGCCAAAATGACCCCAACATGACCTTTGATATATAGCCTTAACGATCCACATATACTCCATTGGTAGATGATAATACTGACCAATTTTAATGATGATCCAATGTATTCTATAGGAGAAGAAGTAGGTTGACCATTCAAACAAACTGGCCAACGATGACCACTAGATGATCTTTGACCTCAAATTCCTGAACACCCAACATGTAGCATCAATAATAATACTTACCAACTTTCATGATCATCCAATCTATTCTCTAGGAAAAGAAGCAGGTTGACCGTTCGAACAAAATGGCCATAAATGACCCTTAGATGACCTTTGACCTCAAATTCCTTAACAGCACATATGCATCAATGGTCAATCATAATGCTGACTAACTTTTACATGACGTTTGACTTCAAATCCCGAATACTCCAAATGTAGGCTACCATTATCAGTATCATGATCATTCAGTCTATACTGTAGGAGATGGACCAGCTTGACCTTTCAAACAAAATGGCCAAACATGACCCCTAGATGACATGTGAGCCCCAATTTCCTGAACAATTAACATGTAGCATTGGCCAATGATCATACTGACCAACTTGCATGATCATTCAATTTTACCTCTGGGAGGAGAAGCAGTTTGACCGTTTTAAGGCGAAAATGACTATTTTGGACCAAAATGACCCCTAAGCGACCGCTGACTTCAACTACCTAAACACGCCATGGATACCATTAGTCAATGATAATATTGACCAACTTTCATGACCATCCAGTTTTTATTTGTAGGAGAAGAAACATTTTCTCTAATACACTCCAGATTTCAGTTGACAAGAAAATGAAAATTTCCAACGCCTTCGTTTTTAATTATAGATTTCCCCCTATGAGGTGAACCTATACGAGCATTGAAAAGCCAGCACAATTTGTTCTACCTAGTCAGGCGAAATTTAGTATCAGATCTTTCATTATTTAACGTTGAATAAAATGATGGTTTCCAGCCGTACTACAGAAAACACACGAACTATATTACCAGCCTTGCGCTCATTTGTATAATGATACACTCAGTACACCCTTCACTAGGGTTAATGTGAGATGTTGTACAAAACGATGACTTCGTCAAGTAATAATTATACAGGAATGTAGAGACTGGGATATTGCAAAAGTGAAACACCGAAGCGAAACTATAGCCATCCCACCCCACGCACTCTTCACCGATTAGTCACTAATCTGGAATTTTTAAGGAGGGGAACAAAATTTAATGACCATTCATTGTAGGCAAGAAAGGTCAGGATATTAATTTGCAAAGTACTCAAGTAAAATTGGTTAGTTGGATTTGGGGGAAATCGTGTTTCAGGTATACTTTCGCAGCTACAAGTGTTATGGGTCGATGCGCACTGTTTAAGAAGAAATTCCCCAACTGGCCAACGCTAGCGCTAATCCCTAACCTAATCCCCAACCATAACAAAGATTATAATAAATACAATACAATAAGGGTGTTCACGCTTACGTCACTGGTTGGCATTGGTTGGCATGGAGCATGCGCAAGAACACATGCGTGTATGTTAGGTGTTGCGCGTGTAAACATTTGCGCGATTGCACGCAGAAACTAGGCGAATTGGAATCTAACTTTCATTGTGACGACAGTGTAAGCGCGCTTTACCAACTCTTTTGACGCCCAGCCGTGACGGCATTTGTTTGTAAACATTGAATGAGTCTATACCGACTGCCAATCAGGATGTAGCTTCTTAACTAGTGCGCATCAGCTGAGTATTATAGCCAACTCACAAAACAATTCCAGTGCGTGATGACATATTCGAAAGATTTCGTCATATTACACCAAAGGCATGTAGTGATGTAATGAGTGAAAGAATGACCTGGCCAATGTGAACCTTTTACACGTATTTCCCCTACAGGCTAACGCTAACCCTAATCCCTAATCTTATCTCTAACGAAGGAGAACAATCGATACTATATAATTTTTTATTTATTAACTTTCTTTTACTAGGGTAACCCGTTTAGTCCGAAGGGACTGTTCTTCCTCTGGGCCCTGAGTACAATTTAAAACAAAAAGTAAGGAAAGTACTAAACATCTAAAATTGATGCAAGAAAAAAACTACAGAAGAATGACGGGATAAAACATAACTTCGTAAAGGTACGGGAAAAAGAGTAAGACGAATTAACGTAATTACGTAAAACGTAAGATATAATGCAAAAGTACAAGAAGTAAACGATTAAAAGATTTAAGACAAATGTAGGAGAATGAACAATAACAAAATTAAACAACAAAAAATGAAATAACACTATACAAGATTGATAAAGAGGGTGTAAAATTGTGCATACAAATAAAATACGCATAAACGTTCAAAAATAACGTAAAAGGCATTACGTAAAACAGAGGTAGGCTACCCTTTGTAACAAGACAGACTAAAATGAATAAAAGTGTTAAGCTAACTAGGGCAAGATCAGGTTAGTCTTTAATTTATGTTTAAAAGTGGAGAGGGATTGACAACACTTTATGTCCTGCTCTAGACTGTTCCATAATTTCGCTACTCTAAAAGCAAAAGACTCAATGTACATACTGGTCTTACACTCTGGTAACATTAAAGAATTACTAGTCCGTTGTCTAGTACAGTAAATATTATTGTCAAATACATACTGGTCTTACACTCTGGTAACATTAAAGAATTACTAGTCCGTTGTCTAGTACAGTAAATATTATTGTCAAA
>WURT03050989.1:11277-33123 GCA_009936505.3 Holothuria glaberrima
TAAAGTGAAACATTTGCAAAGATAACTTGCTGCTTGATCATTCATACATTTGTACAACACCTTACAACCATTTTCTAAAAGTAATTTGGGTAATGGCATCCAATCAGATACTGAGAAGAGATCTTTGGTTGGTCGGTGCCTTCCAGGGAGCATTACAAATCATCATCAAACCCCTCTTTTGTAACTTAAAAAGCTTATCGTTGTTTGCCACAGATGCACCGACCAGACAGACGAACAATGGTCGAAATGTGGATTGAACAATGCCTTCAACGGAAGGGATAGTTCTTTCTGGGGGAATACTAGCCTTAAAGCGACTAGGAAAACCAACTATACCTGATATCTTATGAGCAATACTTTCGACATGCTATGAAATTTTAGTTGTAAATCTATATGCATTCCTAATATTTTAGAAGAATCAGCAATCTCTAACGTTTTACCCTTAACTAGGGCAAGATCAGGTTAGTCTTTAATTTATGTTTAAAAGTGGAGAGGGATTGACAACACTTTATGTTCTGCTCTAGACTGTTCCATAATTTCGCTACTCTAAAAGCAAAAGATTCAATGTACATACTGGTCTTACACTCTGGTAACATTAAAGAATTACTAGTCCGTTGTCTAGTACAGTAAATGTTATTGTCAAATAAAGTGAAACATTTGCAAAGATAACTTGCTGCTTGATCATTCATACATTTGTGCAACACCTTACAACCATTTCTAAAAGTAACTTGGGTAATAGCATCCAATCAAATACTGAGAAGAGATCTTTGGTCGGTGCCTTCCAGGGAGCATTACAAATCATCAACAGACCCCGCTTTTGTAACTTAAAAAGCTTATCGTTGTTTGCCACAGATGCACCGACCAGACAGACGAACAATAGTCGAAATGTGGATTGAACAATGCCTTCAACGGAAGGGATAGTTCTTTCTGTTCTTTTCCATTGCAGATTGTAAGCTATATATTACATCATGAGGATTATTGCCTGCAATGCGGAGAGTCGTGTCATCAGCATACATATCAACTTTGATGTCAGGCATTGCGTTTTGGGAGATCGTTTTTGTAGAAAGTAAATAAAAGTGGTCCTAAAAGACTTCCTTGGGGGATGCCTATATCGATGTCAACAAATGACGAAACACCGTTCTTAAAGTAAACCTTTTGCTGAAGATTTATAAGATAAGATTTGAACCATAAACTAGCAGAACACCCTTACCTCAACGTACTAAGTAAAACAGAATGATCAACTGTATCAAAGGCTTTTCGCAAGTCTGTCAAGAGAATACCATTTAGTTTCCCGTTATCTATATTGGTGGTCCACTCATCAACTAACTTTAAAAGTGCTGTACAACATGAGTGCTTTGAACGAAACTCTGAATGATTTTCACACAGATTATTATATTTCGTTAAATAAGAATAAAATGAATTAAATACTTGCTTTTTCTAAAACTTTTGATAAAATTTGCAAGACAGAGATAGGTCTATAATTTGATACATCATTTCGATCACCCAACTTAAAGATCGATTGAACTTTCGGTTGTTTCCACAGATTTGGTACAGAGTAAGTCCTTATCGATAAATAAATAATATCTGTAAGAGAGGGAACAATGATATTGTTGGCAATTTTTAGAATTTTGCAACTTAAACCATCAAGTTCTGTAGCTTTGTGCATGATATGTTATCTATTTCTTCAGCTACAAAGTACTCTGCTACGTAGGTATATCATAAATACAACCAGGGAAGTGTTATTAGATGGAGATCCATCAAAAACTTTAAGTTATGCTAATCCAATTAGATCGACAGTCAGAGTGGAGACTAAAACCTTTAATTGGGGATTATTGTACTAAATGGCATTGAATTCCTTTGTCTAATAACTAGGCAACCACATCTGCTTATTTATACCTACAGCTACTCCAACAAAACGATTATCCGGAAAGATGCTTTTAGGTCTGACTAGTTGCCGACTGTCATGTACGAGACACTGTTCTGACATTCAAAACGACTGTTTATTGCCAAGGAACCTATTGGTGTTCGCTATAAACCAATGCTCATGATTTATGCAAATGAGCAAAAGAAGTATAAGACTAAACTTTTCTGTCGGTTTTTGACTAATATTCGCGTTCGCTCGCATGATTTCAAAGGCATAACCCGATTGAGCATGTAATAGAGAACTAGACAAATATGTTGTTAATAGCGTCCAATCGCGTCGAAACCCTCTAATTAATTTACAGCTTGAACGACTGGCAATGTTAAGACAAGGGTCAAATTTCTCGAGCTGCTCATCGAGATGTAGCAGACGTTGTGTCCCACTTGTACGTAGTTCTTTACACCTCTTAAGCCTATTGAATCCTAAAGAACAACACACAAAAGAGATTACTGTCGGCAACTAGTAGGGTTCAAAGAAAGACTTTCCGATAGATCTGCATCTAATAACACCTCCCTGATACAACTAATGAATAGTCTATCATTATTACTACTAGTAATATCATGACAAAGATTCGTATGTATAATAAAGGCGCAACAGAAGTAGAACAATTACTGAATTCCGTGGCGATTTCATTATTTTCAGTTATAACCCTCATGTCTTTACATTTACTATTTGGTAGATAATCTCTACTGCCAGGAACAATTTTGTTCAGAATTTGCGATGTATTACCCGCATTTCCTGAAAGGTTTTGTGATACACAAGAAGCCTTGCACGCTTCAGAGCTCTTGATACTTCGTTTCGCAGGACTCTACAATGCTGCCACGTTGCTTGACCTTCAACTTTCCTAGCTGCTTTTTCATAGTGGTCGCTGTCCCTCATATAATATCGCGATTAATCCAAGGACATCTGCTCTTTCTTTCTTTGTTTTTTTTTTAGTACGGGTTGGAACATGCTTATTCAAAACTGGTGCATAAAGAGTACAAATTTTCCAAAGCAACTTCACATCATCATATTCTAAAGCATCTGATCAGTTAATTAAGAAAAGGTCGGGCAAAAACTATTCCTGGTGAAAGTTTTTTTTTTAAATTTCTGTAGTTAATAGTATTCTCAAAGCAATGCGAACAGCCAATCAGAAACTAGTTTTTTAACTAGTGCGTATTAACTGAGTTAGGCCTTTGTGATTTGCTCAGATTTTCAACGCACTTAACCCAGGGTGTATTTGTTTGTTAGACTCTGTATCAGCGTATACCCTCATAAAACTCCACCGTTTCGATTGCGGGTACTGCTGACAAGTCATATCTCATATCACAGACTTTCCTAGTAAGGTGTGAGCTTTTCCACACATCATTCTGTCACGCGATTTATCCCAGGTCCGTTGCAAAAGTGCAAAAAAGCAAAGTCGGCTAGTTAACTGGTCCACCCGAAGGTGCTTCAGGCCAGCGGGCAACCGACTTCGTCGGCTGGGCAACCGATTTTAGAGGCAAGCCTATGCCAAGTGGGAGGAAAGCCGGAGTACCCGGAGAAAAACCCACGTACATCGAGCGGGTTTCGAACCCATGCACATGTGAAACATTGGTGCACAGCATCTGGAATAGACCACTCTGCCACTCGATGACCCGAGCAAAAGTACACACAAAGGTTACTTCTTATGTTGGAAGAAGTGACTCCCCAAACCAACCAAAGTATGTTTTAAAAATATTGTAAAAATATTGAGGCAAATGTTTTTAAAATATGAAATGTGGAGTAACACACATAGTATGAAAACGTTTGCATAACGTTCCAAAAAAAAAACGTTTTAGAAAGATATTTCATTACGATTTTCATGAAACCTTTATGAGGGATTCTCTGGGATTGCTGCTTCCCTGCCTTTAAACAAAAGAAAAGTACTCGATTTGTGATCCGAGAACCCCTTATCAACTTTTTTGGAAAGGCGGGAACTTCCGGGAAGCCGTTTCTACAGTAACATGTGAAACAAGTGATGGGTCTCTCAAATTCGAAATATTTCCACTTATTCTTTGTCCTCTGGTAAATCACATAACTGGGACCAAGCCACAGACTTTTTTAAGGGTCAAGTCTGTCTCTATATAGGCCTACATCTCCCTATACCTTTAAAAACCCTAAAAGTACATAATCACAAGTCATTATAACCAGATCTACCTAGTAAATGAAGAGAAAGTTTTCACCATTGTTAGTTGCTGTCAGCATATTTTATGTTTTTCCTTGTTCCGTAACGAGCTCAGCCGAGGATAACGTTTTGGTGATCTCCGTGTTCTTGCATGCCATCACAAAAATGAGGATATTTAAAAATGGAATTGCAACTAGCTGTTCCATTTAAACTACAAGTTTCTTAACTAGTTCACCTACTATTTTCTCTCACGTAAGCAGTAAATCAAGCGAAAGCGTCCTCAGCATGCCCATCAACCAAACGCCGCCAGGCTCTACGGCACTGACTGGCTCAGGCTACATGCACGTTCAGTGGTGTATCCAGGGGTGACAAGGACGTGGGTACAATATGAACAGGTAATGGGTAAGATTATCGATTAAAACATTTAACACCTCCGTTGCCTATTCCTATGGTTTTTTAAACTCTCCTGCTAGGTGGCCCAAAATCATAAACGTATAGCCTCACAAAATAAAACATGAATCCATCCATCCAGCCATCCAACCATCCATCTATCCATCAATCCATCCATCTATTCTTCCATCCATTTATCCATCCATTCTTCCATCCTTCCATCAATCCATCCTGAGCTATAGCTCTAAATAACATCTCTATTTTCAATTTGTTGTCACTATCTGACAGGTTCCAAAGGATTTTTTTCTGGAATTGCCAGGGAGTGTAATTCTCTCTGTTGGCTTTTTGGCAAAAAAGATGCACCTTCATTCTTATGTTTCCATTTGGAGAGGCACTGGAAGCCTATCTATTACAACGGGGAGGAGTATATAACTTCTTGTAGTGAAAACCATTTTCAAGCCCTGAAGACGCATAGTTTACACATCTTTAAATCATATTTGATTAATAAAACTCCTTCACCGGCGTGTGGGGCCGGACAGGGGGGCACTGTGCCCCCAAAATTTGGGTGAAACCCAAAATTCGGGCAGAATCTATGGAAATATTCGGGCACAATCCTTGTAAAAAAGGTTTTTGATTCGTTTAAAAAGATTGGAAAAATCAAGGGAAAATAAACTTCAGCCTATTCCTTGTACTCTTTTGTTGAACATTTCCCCCTCCAAAAATTTGACATCTTCCTCGCGTTGATGATGATTACACCTCTTTAACTCTAAAATGCTCAACCCTCCACTCATTGGATCATCCTTAAATGGCATAGAAAAGATACTACTGGTGGTCTGTCTTTCATGCCACCAGATAAATTTACGCTCATTTGACAATTTAAAGACGTTGCAAGCATTATGCGACTCAGGGGCATAGGCTGGGATAGTGGAAAAAAATTCTCAGGAAGATTTCAGATGAAAAATTAAATTAGTACTTAAAAAATAGGAATTCATTCAGACATATTCATTTCAAATCTGGCATGAAATGTAGCACCATTTTGCATCTAGCCCACCCTCCGTATGCCAAAATTTTCCAAAGGGGAGGGGACACCCCTCCCCTTAGACCCCAACTTGTTTTTCACAAGAACTTACCCGTCTTGCGTGAGAGAAAACCAGCCAACATAACTGAGATGGCTAAATACACCGATCAGTATGTTGAAGCAAGTAGAGGATGGTACCAAGGTGGAACGCGGGAGGCAAAAACAAAATATCAAGAGTGCACTAAAAGTCAAGAGAAAATGGAGGCTGAGGCCACGTGTCCACCATCCACAAGGACACAGAGAAGCTCTCAAGAAGGGAATGCTGGTCAGGAAGGCAAACGCTTCTTGCTTCTTTTGTTGGAAGAAAGGTCACTTTGCGAAGAATTGCAGACAAAGAAAGACTTATGCTCTTCACAACGTGGAGGTAAACGGGACTCACAAAGCTGTGCCCCAGAATTCAGTGTCATCTCAGTTTCCGTTGACTATTCAACAACAGTCAAAACGGAACATCTTGCAAGCTTGGAGACGACGGAATTTGCATCTGGGTAGAGAATGAGTCTAAGGAAGCCATCAAAAGGATAATGCTGGGAGTTCTCGCCCTTCAGCCACACGTTTTCGTAGCGAGAGCAAGTAAAGCGATTGTAACTTAAGAGGTGACTTTCTTTGTAGAAATGTAGACGAAACTCAGGGTAAGAGCATTGTCTTGAGGGAACTTTGTTTGGTGAATACTTTTTCGTTTCTATAGTGCCTATAAACTAGAACTAAATTTTCAGGTACAATTATCTTAAAGAAGGAATTAATTGTCACCCTAGAATTCGCCACTGTTAGGATATCGTAGTATGTTGCCTTTTTGTTGTATGAAACCCTTATTGTCCATTTATTTTGACGCACCGTCGGCTGTCACTTGTTCATGAAAAAATTTCTTTGTAGACTCACATCTCACGACTTGGACAGGGTATTCATGTCCGTGGACCAGGCGAGATCATCGCCGAAAGAATAATTTAAGTTTCTTCGTCCGTGGAGGTTTGCCCTAGTAATCTGTACTTTCTCAGCCTATCCATCAAGGTCAAATTCCTCGGCTTCCACAATGCGGGAAGACGAAAAACTTAAGGTCGCAAGAACTAGACGGGACGATCCATAGTATTAGATATTCAAACTATCGGCTGATATATCTTTATTACACACACATATATGTATATATATATATATATATGAGTCAGTCAACGCGGTTTAAAATAGTCGCTCAAAGACCTTATATATATATATATATATTGTATATATGCACATATATTGCTCACTCTCTTTCAATTCATGTTCCGCTAAAGGAGAGGTTAGTATTATTGATTCCATATTTCCCCTAATTTTGTCTTTAAACTTTATTGCGTGAGGTCTAGTGGTGAAAAATAGAAAGGTACGGACCGTTCCAGATCAATTCCAAATTCATATTCGTATCTCAAAACGTAAACATCTATTCGAACACTTATATCGGTACTTAAGGGAAGAACGGATTCTCAGATTGAAAGACATATTTTGAAATTAAATATTGTATATATTTTGGTGAGTGTACATTTCTTGTCCTTTCGATTCTTTTGGTTTGTTTCTCAATTCAACCTTTACCCTAGGCAAACTGGGACACCCTTGTCGTTTGGCTTGTTCTGGTGACACACGTGTAGAGGCCATTCAGAAGTTATGCCAACTTCTGAGGGTATTTCCTTCTGTAATTTGGTTAAGTCAAGCGAGGAAAGTTGGATAACGTTCGTGGGTACAATAAGAGCGCGACGTTGGAACAGAACTTTAGGTACACTATTTTATTAGGTTCAGTGAGTTGTGACGATGTTAAGGTTCCCTGAACCTTATACCTAAAGTGTCCTTCACGTCCTGTTCCAAGGTCGCAGTGCTTACCCGATACGTTATATTACTTGTCTGGCTGTGAACTGTTAATTGAAAAAAAGTCCTCTTCGAGTATCCGTAGCTTTCGTTGTAAAGGTTATATTATTTCCCTTACAAAAATCTTCACCCTCAGATTACAAATTTAGTATGCAGCCTTAAGCTGGAAGGACAAAAAAAATTATCACTAGTCATCATGATGAAGATCGAATTGTCTCTGCTTTTAGTCGCCACGCTAACCAGTCATGTCACGATTGGCCTGGAAGTCCTTTGTCCACCACAATGGACTCAGTGGCGAGGCGGATGCTACCGGTAAGTTAAAGTTTCTAACACGTTTTGCAACATTGGTGTTAAAATATAAAGAGCTCTAAGTATTTGTTAAATTTTAACAAGATTAACTCAAAGTTTTAAGTTTTATGTATGAATCTTAGCTTTTAATTAACTGAAGGAATTTTAATTGCAAATTTTGTTTAGTCATTATACACTATCATTGTGTAATCGCGTGTAATTGTGTTTTAAATATTTTCCCAAATTCGAAAACTCTTAAAGACACAGTGTCGACATTTACATATGATCTTTTTCTGTATGATGTTGACGTTGTTAAAAATGTCAATATTATCTTCAAAAAAATAATGTTTACTATTTAATGCGAACTGACAGAGTATATCTGTAAAAGTAATTTTCCTGATTGAGAAATAATAAGATTAAAACTGTTTCTGACAAACTTGGATAGCTCTCAAATAAAACAATACGTTGACATACCTTGATGTTTTTAGATAAAAGTTCGTCCCAAAAATACCCCAGAAAATTTCTTTTTCATCTTGATAGGGCTAGAAATATTAATTTTGATGGTATTTTCAGTGAATCACATCACTCTTTAGATATCATAAACGAAGCATTCCATCTCTTCGTCAGAAATTAGTTTACCACATGGAGAGAGAGATTTCTGTCTGATATTCTGATTTCGAAAATCCGTGCACTTCACTATAATATGTACACAGAAAGAACAAAATGATTTCTTTACGTCGTAGACGATGTTAAAAATGATGACACGTCTTATAGGTCTCATACATTTTCGACGAAAGTCATGTTTACTCTTTCCTCAATACAGAGAGGCAGTGTGTCTATAAGGCTCTGGCTTGCTTAAAGTTGAGATATCAGTTTAATGGGAAAATAAATAAAAATGCTGGAGACAAAATTTTGTTTGCCAACAGCTCGAACTAACGTTTACAGGTAACAATGTTTAGGAAATGGTGATGTGAGATATACCTTACCTACTATTATGCTAATCATTTCCTGGGTCCCGTGTAACGAACAAATTGCTTGAATCCCTTCACAGGCTAGAAATTATTGGCAGTTGTCACCGTAAATCGAGTGCATCCATTTTTTGGTAACATTTCATTAAACATTCAGTCAAAATCCAACAAAAGCATTTTGTGATAAGTTGTGTTGGTGCGGTGAATACAGTAGTTTTCTATCTTCTGTAATAGTCAGTTCTTGGTAATATTTGATTTACTAGCATCAGTTACCTGCAGAATTCAGATTAATGTATAAAAGCCTTTGGGGGGGGGGAACAATAATTTCATAACACGTTGTAATAAATCCTGACAATACTTTACTTTATTGTACTTTAATACAGATCTTTTTACAGATAATGTTTGTCACGGGACACCTTTAGGTTTGAAAGGTTACATTGCGTGCAACTGGCCCCAAAAATTCATAAGCTCTCAGTTGAAATTGATTGACTTGTCACGGAAAACTCGAACGATGTCGATTGTTGAAGATAGTCAGATATTGGAGGTTGTGGACAGAGACATTTCAAGGAATATATCGTACCCCAGTGGAAACTGGGACGAAAAATTACTGCTTTTGGACGATTTCTTCCATTGTAAAACAGGATTGAATTAACGAGCAGGTCGTTAACTCTGAAGGTTTCTTCGTGTTATGGAAGATACAATTTGCCCTTTAGCCATAAGCCTAAAACCTTAAAATCTTCCAAAAGCAGTAAGTTTCCTACCAAAATCGTCCAAAGGGCAAAGGACAAAATCTTCCAAAATCGTCCCATGTTTCACTGGATCGTCTGTAAATATTTATGAGGAATGCAATACATGTATAGTGTAAATTTATAGAATATTTTATTGAACTATATCAGTTTATATAGAATAAGTAAATTAAACGTTCCCACCCCCTCCCCCACAAAATGATTTAGTTGAGAAAAGGGAGTCTTTCTCTCTACAACATGCTATTCAAATGCATTTTTATTATATCTTCAACAAATTCTTCATATATTTTAACCTTAGAATACTTTTTGAAATTTCTTGACCTCTTCCAACTCAGTTTACGTTCAAAAGGACTAGTAACCTTGATTTCGTGTTGTATTGATCTGCAATATCTAAGTTGATGATGTTACAGAAATATTTTATAATCTGAAACTTTCAAAATCATTTGTCAATACATTAAAATGAAATGTTTGCGGTGAAAATTCACCATTGCTTTAAAATGTTAACTAACTCTTTTAGTTCTTCTGAAAAATAAATATAGACAAGATGAAGTTCCAAAGGTTGGGACTAGCATTATCTCCTCAGAGCACAACCACATGTAAACTAATACCAATTTTAATGGTTCAGGGAAAATTGGGGGAAAATAAATTTATCAAATTTACTAAAGTTAATTAACATTTTCTCTAACCGGTCGAGATTTTGCATTTTTGCTGACTTCATACCAGTGATGCCCTGACTTTACAAAACGAGAAGGTCTGCTGTTCTTGTCACTGTTTTACAATTGCTTCTGGGTTTCTACATTGCCCGGGCTGAAAAACATTGATTCAAGATAAGAGTCATTATAATAAATTGTCGTTTCGAGTTCAGAAACTGTTCGATTAAAATATTTCCTAGACTCCCGTCAGAAATTACCTTCTCCACTGAAACTTAAGTGTCGATAATGAACACCGTTTGGGCAACTTTTGTTATCATATAGACGTAAAAATTACACGAGTAAACCTTTAATTAAAATAAATCCAACAGCAAATAAAGTAGGTGCATAGTCCGTTGCGCGTTATGGAATAGCCAGTTCTTCCACCATAGCCGTACGAAAAACACAGAAGAACAACTACGTGTTTTGAGGTGAACTTACAGGTCTGTGTAGAAAATTGTGTCTAGTAACGATTTACTTAGTGATGGGGTACTTGGTAGAGTTACTTTGTTGGGTAAAAGCTAACGCACGCCTTGAATATAATTTGACTGCAAATCAAATCTTGCCGAGTCACCTCTAAGAGCTCATGGGGATTGAATTGCTTGTTTAACATTCCTTTCTGTAATGCTGAGCGGTCTCAAAATTGTTAAGTTCAAAATGTTCCCTACTTTTCCCATTCAATATACATTACAGATTAGATCATGCCTGCATGTCATGTTATCCTGTTAAAACCGTGAAGGAAAGTCCAATGATTGGATTTTTATCCACAATTAACTTGATATAGTTCTTGATAAACAACAGTTGGGTCTAACCTTTTGTTATACCACACTGAGCGTACCAATGTAGTATAAGTAAAAACAATACTTTCATGCATAAAAGATACTCATTCTGCTTGTTAAACGCTTGTCTCCATGTAACTATCTTGTTTAATCAAGAAGCGCCTTAACATTACTTAATCAAGCCTTGTCAATAACCATTTTTACTGGACCGTTAAACGACACCATGTGTGGACATTATCTCTGTCAAATTCATTTATACCATAGCTTTATCAATAATCCAACGCAAACCTATGAAGACGCTCGGGCGTTTTGCAACACAATTCAACTTTCCAATGAGATATGTCCCGACCAGCGTGCTCATTTGGTAACTATAGATTCCAGTGATGAGAATCAGTTCGTATTCGACTGGTGGATTACAGTTCGAGAGACAAAGGCAAAAGACGAAATACAGGTATAACATCATACAAGTTCGAGCCAGATTTTTTCTTAATTATTAGTTTAAAATAAAGAAAACTTAACTGCAAACTTTGTTTTCAATAATATATAGCATTTTAAAAGCATTTTAAAGGACTTTTCAGCGAGCGACACTTTACTCGCCTTGTCTTACTTGACGGAAAATTTGACCTCTTTCCACCTTAACATACCCAGGGACGGTGTTGACATACCCAAACAGCCTTTAAAGTATTGTTTTAGCCCCCTCTATAGGCTTCTTTTCAAGTAGATCGATAAGTTACAGCGTGTGCAAAATTCAGTTGTCCGATTAGTGATTTGCAGAAGGAAATGTGATCATTTCCACCCAATTCGTCATAAACTCCATTCGATACCGCTGTACAAGAGCGCTTAATTTTTAAAATCGCATGGCCTATTTCCTAGATTCTACATGACAGGGCACCAACATACATTGCTGATATCCTGTAATAATGCTATCCATCTCAAGTTCTCGCTCTCTTAGCTTATCTTTTCAGAGCTTTCCCCAACACCCACCATCCGCCTGCAATTTCTACTGCGACACAGGTCATTTATTTTTGCAGCACACCTGTCCTGACATATTCGAACAGCAACATCTGTGACCTCTTTGAAAAAGACTCTGACAACTTACTTGGTTAAAAAATTTGTCTTGTGTAAGACGATATATAAATCTATAATTTATATATTTATTATTAAAGGATAACTAGCATTGACAACCTTCAAAGAGTCCTTGCCGCCCGTAATACCAAAGGTCATTGTCTTCTGGTAATGATAAATTGTAGGATTGAAGACTTTACTACTTCGTCCCTGGCAGCAAGAATTTTCCCTTCTAACTTAAATTCTAGCTCCTCCAGTGTAAACTGAACAAAACAAAGCAAGAAAGAAAAAGGAAAAATCTGAGTTTCTAGAACATTTAACAAAGTTAAACTATCTTGTATTGAGTTTCAATTGCTCAAGGCCACATCCACACAATACTTTGTATAGGTTTCATGTGGAGAAGTGTGGAGAGTCAGAGTGAACCTAATCTTTGAATTAACGTTGTATTTAGAGATACGATCATATTCCTGAATATATTAAAGGGGTGCTATATCCCGTTAAAATATTTTTTTTTTAATTTTATGTTAAGATTTTGCAAGGTATGAAGAAGTATATGTATATCTTTATATATATATATATACATATATATAAGGTCAATCACTGCGTAGCACTCGTGAAATGTGTACATCAATAAAAGTTATGAAAAAGTGCTTAATATTCAGTAGAAAACTCCGAAACGTTTCGGGTCGTTACCCTTCATCTGGCGGCTAAATAATAACTGATCAGTAAAACGCGATTCAAATGAAACAAACAAATGCATGCCTACACGACTCGAACGACGCGCGTGCGCTGACAGCGCTCGCAGAGCGTGTATGTACACTGCAAAATAACGCAACCGCGTGTAAACCAGTAAAACAGTAAAACCTCGTAAGTGCGTGAAATATAAATTGAGACTGTCATGACTTGCTTTGGCAGCGCTCGTAGAGTTTGTAGGTACACCGTAACACAACGCAGTGAAATAACGCAACCGTGTGTAAAGCGGTATATATATATATATATATATGTGTGTGTGTGTATATATATACAGTGTTTTTAAAGAACAGCTACTTTTCAGAGTAAGAACACTGGCCAGACTTTAAGGGCGTTAAGGGTGATCTAACTTGCACCACAAAAGGGGTTATCTACTTATTGAATTGTCTAGATTGTCAAGAGCGGTACGTTGGTGAAACGGGATCTGAACTTTGGATAAGGCACAGAGGTCATTGGCAGGAATTTAAAAGGGGTTTAGCTCCTGCTGGCAAACATTTTCAGGTGTATGATCTTTTTCTCCTTTCTGAAGAAAAAGGTTTCACTCTGAAATGTACAAATTTACATGCATGTAGTTCTAGTTCTGTACAATTGCACTACTAAGGTAGCACAAGTTTTTAGAGACATGATTTGAGTAGCGCAGTGTGGGGTGTATGGTGAATGCCTATGTGGCCAGTTTACTTGTCGGTGTTAAAATATCGGTGATATAATTCAACTGTACTAAAGCCTATGCTCATAGTATGCACTGTATACACTGCTTGCTTGACAACACTGCACTGTACACAACGGAGACTAAAGAAGTACTGCTGCTCACTTGCCTATATACCCATGCATACCAAACATTCCAAGGTATTCTTACAATGTACTAAGTGGGTGCTTCCACAAAACAATTAACAAAGGTGCGGTACATAAAAAGAAACAAACTGTACAACTATACACATTTCCAACAGTCGGCTCATGGCGCTACAAAATGGCTAGGTCTACTGTTACAGTTATGCGTATAGAAGTAATATATTTTCTTTGTTCAAGTAACTTTTGAGTTTTGATACAAGAGTAGGTAAATTTTGCGGCAGCAAACTTCTGCCAATCAGGCTACTAGCTGCGGAAGTCGGGTGCAGTGTGCGCGTGAATTAGTAGCGTAGCGTTCATAGAGAGGGAAGCTTTAATTGTGTTCATTACTTCCCCTTAACTAATGAAATAATTATGCAAGAGTTTCAGGCAACTTGAGACTCGCTTAGAGGGCGACGTTATTTGGCTCAGGGGCGTATCCAGAAGTGTATTTAAGGGTGGGGGGCAAAAAATGCCCCTACACTATCTAAGCGGAGCGCCACCATGAGTTGGCGCGGAGCGTACCGAGAATATTTTGACAAACTATGCCTCCCAGATTGCAGGAAATGGTACTTTCTAGGTATTTTAAGTTGCGTTTAACCATTCCATTTTTTATTAGCTCAACCCGCAAAGTGTGGGTCGAGCTTATGTTATACTGTAGAGGGCAAATGTCTGTCTCACGTTTCAAAAGCCTACTCCTTCCTCAGTTGTCGTTTAATCTATCTGCCATTTTCTGTAGAGGTCACATAATGGTGGGGCATTAAAGTTTGTTCGTGAGGTAGCGATGCCGGGGTGGTGTGGATCATGGTAAATGTGGCCATTTTCTTGTCAATTTCCGGTATTGCATCCCGCGTTTTCGAAGCAAGACATTCCTTGTAGAGATCTCACTTTTTCAACACTGCCTCTACAATATATGCTTGCTTTATCTGGAGGGAGTGTGTTCATCTATCGTATTGGAGTGCTGAAGGTAAATAGCCCGCGAGACAGACGAATGAATTTGTCATACCTTATTGTCGCTGCAAGACCCAGAGCTAATGGTATGAGAGGTGTTGTCTTTCTCTAGCAGAGAGAGAGCTGCTTCGCAGGGTGAATGTCAAAGGTAATTTTAGTGATCTTGTTTCCCATAGCTGCGAGAGCATTAGTCAGGGTAACACGGACCGCGATGTAACGTGTTTGCTTTTAGACTTGTTTTTTATACCTCGAAGTACGTACTATCTAAGTGAAAAGACAAAATGCAAAAGTTTTCTCGCAACGGGTATTACCCTGACTAATGCTCTCGCAGCTGGCTAGGCTTAAGTAATTGTAGATTGCTGGTCGGTCTCGAACAGTTCTGGCCTATCCCCATTATAAGGAAACTTTTTCGGTAAGTTTTCATGCTATTATTCATATGGAAGTTTCGTACGGCTTAAGAAACACACGAGGTGACGTGGAATATCGGTAAAGTGGTTTTGCCTCAAAAACCACTAGCCTATCAAAAGCCTGGGCCTATAGTTTGGCGATATGAACGTTTGCACAACGTTCCAAACCATCTGCCAGAAAAATTGTTCAAGGCAAATCATTCAAGTTAATCGACCGAACCCACACAGGTAACTTAAAAAATTGTACAAGCAATTAATATTCTGTTGTTTACGTCTTTGATTATAATATACACAACTTTTTGGACATCCAAAACTAGATTTTTCAGTCCCGAAGTACATGCCTCAGTCACAAGAATTTAACCTGCATAAAGGCTAGGCTAGGCCTAGCCTACTTTGATACTGTATGCAGTAGCACGGTGGGTTGGAATTTTGCGCACTTAGTGAGTAAATTCCGTGTTGCAGAGTCAAAACAGCAAAATAAATGAAATCTGCTGAAATTGATTTTGGCAAGTCTTTTGTATAACCTGCTTAACCGATTCCTCCTGATAAGCAAAAAATTGGTGAAATATTGGCAGGTTTGTTAAGGGTACCTTCATGCGACTTTGAATCCAGAGAGTGACGTAATGTTGCGCGCTGAAATGAAATACTTCGACGGAAAATTAACTATTGACACCTCCCCAGTATCACTAGATATGACTCTTATTTTGAATTAGTTTCATGTGACTGAAAATGAGACACATTATGTTAAACTTTTTGAAATTCTTCATAAACATGTGCTGTATTGGGGTTGATGTGTTATTCTTAGGGGTGCGCAACATTATGTACTGCGCAACATTATGTATCGCGACTGTATCATGCAGATACAGAAGCATGATCGACCGTCGAAATTAGCAAAGATAGCCTAACCTAGTTAGTCAGGAATTAGTGAAACATTTGTCTGACACCTCCAAAAGACTCTCAAATAATAATGCACAATACATCCAAAAACTTTCTTTGGGACGTTTGTCTCTACGGGGCATTTTGGTGAGAGTGACTTCACACTTTGCAACCACGTAACAGTAATATATGGTAATAAAACTTATTAATGTATGAGCATTGAACAACAAAAATGCCATACCATCTATACATGACCCCATTCATATACAATATGTTCTGGAGAATAACTGAAACCTTTAGTTAGCATTTTCTGTGACCGTGTATGAAATGCAGATTAGCCTATAGGCAAAGCAAAATGGGTGGGGGAGGAGTGAGGGGAGGGGAGGAAGAGAGGGAGGGGGTAGCCCATTACATCTTACTCCTCCCAGGCATGAACACATCTATGATTGAGAGTAGTTTTAGGATCCTGCAGCAATACTGGGTTAACTTGGACAGTCTTGAAGATGTGCTCGCCACCACGTAACAGTAATATAAATGACAATAAAACATTAATTTATGTATGAGCATTGGGACAAGAAAAAATGTCATACCAGCTATAGATGGCCACATTTTTGTGCTGAAGAACAACTGAAACATTTTAAGCATTTTCTGTAACCATGTTTGTTATGCAGGCTATATGCAAAGTGGTTAGGGAGGGAAGGGAAGGGTGGGGAAGAAGAGGAGGGGGTAGCCCATTACATCTTACTCCTCCCAGGCATGAACACATCTATGATTGAGAGTAGTGTTAGGTTGCTGCAGCAATAGTTTGTTAACTTGACTGTCTTGAAGATGTGCTTGCCACCACGTAACAGTTATATATATGGTAATAAAACTTTTATTAATGTATGAGCATTGGACAAGAATGCCATACCATCTATAGATGACCCCATTTTTTTATGCTGGAGAACAACTGAAACCTTTTTAGCATTTTCTGTGACCATGTATGTAATGCAGGCTATATGCAGAGTGGATAGGGGAGGGGGAGGGTGGGGAAGAAGAGGTGGAGGGGGTAGCCCGTTACATTACTCCTCCTAGGCATGAACACATGAGTGAGAGAAGTTTTAGGTTCCTATGTTATGCAGACTATATGCAAAGTGGGTAGGGGAGGGAAGGGAGGGGTGGGGAAGAAGAGGAAGGGGTAGCCCATTACAGAACATCTTACTTCCCCCAGGCATGAACACATCTACGATTGAGAGTAGTTTTAGGTTTCTGCAGCAATGCTTTGTTAACTTGACTGTCTTGAAGATGTGCTCGCCACCACGTAACAGTAATATGTATGGCAATAAAACTTTAATTACATTAATGTATGAACATTGGAAAACAAAAATGCCATACCATCTATAGATGACCCATTCATATATAATAATGTTCTGGAGAATAACTGAAACCTTTATTTAGCAATTTCTGTGACCGTGTACGTAATGCAGGCTATATGCAAAATGGGGGGAGGAGTGAGGGGAGGGGAGGGGGAGGAAAAGGGGGAGGGGTAGCCCATTACATCTCACTCCTCCCAGGCATGAACACATCTATGATTGAGAGTAGTTTTAGGTTCCTGCAGCAATACTTTGTTAACTTGACTGTCTTGAAGATGTGCTTGCCACCACGTAACAGTAAATATATATGACAATAAAACTTTTATTAATGTATGAGCATTGGGACAAGAAAAAATGTCATACCAGCTATAGATGGCCACATCTTTGTGCTGAAGAACAACTGAAGCCTTTTTAGCATTTTCTGTGACCATGTAGGTAATGCAGGCTAATTGAAAAGTAGGAAGGGGAGGGGGGAGGGTGGGGAAGAAAAGGGAGAGGGGATAGCACATTATATCTTACTCCTCCCAGGCATGAACACATGAATGAGAGAAGTTGAAGGTTTCTACAGCAATGCTGGGTTAACTTGGACTGTCTTGAAGGTGTGCTCGCCACCACGTAACAGTAATATGTACCGGAATAAAATTTTTATAAATGTATGAGCATTGGACAAGAAAAATGCCATACTGTCTATAAATGACCCCATATATGCACAATAATGTGTTGAAGAACAGCTAAAACTTTTTTAGCATTTTCTGTGACCGTGTATGTAATGCAGGCTAAATGCAAAATGGGTGGGGAGGGAGTTCTGGGGAAAGGGGAGGGGCAGCCCATTACATATTACTCCTCCTAGGCATGAACACATCTATGATTGAGAGTAGTTTTAGGTTCCCGCAGCAATACTAGGTTACAGTAACTTGGTCTGTCTTGAAGATGTGCTCGCCACCACGTAACAGATAGTACAAAACATATCAAACCATCTGCCAGAAAAATAGTTCGAAGCAAATCTTTACTCGACCGAACCCACACAGGTAGTCTCTTCAAAGGGTTGAGCAACAGCGGTGTTGCCGCTCTTGTTTCTCATGTTTTAGAAATTTACAAGTGCGAACATTTCATATAGTAAATTACAATTTTGAGAAAATAATTTTGATTTCAAATTGCTTTATGAGCTCTGTTTCGTGTGTTGTTTCTAACGCGTGGGGTAAGCTTTTTTCGACTCGGTGGGTGCTGAACGTTCTTTGGGACCGCCGCCCTGGGGAGGGACCCCTCCCCTTTGGAAAATTTTGGAATATTTAAGGGCCCTTAGACGCACTTTGGTGAAACATTTTGCAAATTGTAAGGATCTTTTTCTGCCCTCTAATTGTGGAATGCAAACCGTGGCGCATGCATTTAACGTGTGCCCCGGTACACTAGTCCAAGAATGGCTCCTATCAATCATGTGACGATATTTTTGTTACTTATTTCCTAAATTTATACAGAATAACTCACTGGTTTACCCTCAATATTCAATGGTTTTACACAGGAACAGTACGAAAATACTTGTGAGAGAAATAAGAGGAATTCTGTGTGATTTAGGATATTTTTGAAAATAAACTTGGGGGACTGCCTTCTCCATGTAAGGTAAAGTTTCACTATGGCGTTTACGTTATTATATCATTCAAAGAAAAATAAAAAGATGCACTGACTATATGACATAGATATTTTCCATCTTACAATCGTAGTTGTTTGGTTTTTTCTCCTTCCTTAGTTCTTGTGGATCGACGGGAATGATATAGAAAGTGAGGGTACCTTTGTGTTGGACAACGGCAACCCCCTCCAGTATGAGAACTGGCTCGACGGTCAGCCAAATGATTGGCAGAACCAGGACTGTCTTTGTATGGCAAAAATCCCCCCTCTTTATATCGACGTTGGAAAATGGCATGACGAAAAATGCTGGAAAAAATCCTCATTTATGTGCGAATTTCGCTGTTGCTAATTTATGAGGCTTATTATCGATGTACGTGGTGGCCACATTGTAGTGCTTAATCCTTAGAGGATTTCGGTGGTGGTAATGATATATACGCATGCTTATAAGTTTGGCAGCGCATTGTAGTCCCGGGTAACGACAATGTCTTTGAACTTCAAAGGTCTATCCCTTGATATGTCAGACACTCATATCTCAGAACACCCCTTTCCATTGATAGGCTGGTGGTTACGCTCTGTACAGGACGTAACTTACTCTTAGTTTTACACAGTAATTAAGCAGTTTTATATAACACCTTATTAATTCCTCTACATCTGATTGGAGGATTGGTGGTCACATGCTGTGGGTTATTTGGCACTATCAAACGGTCGTGTGTTATCCATCGTGGGTTAGTCAAGTATAACATACGGTGTTTGGCCCTTTCCACTCCTTGAGTGAAAACTTGACCAAAATATATAACCAAAAATTTTATGTACTGCAAATAATGTTTTCCATTCATGTATTATGAATAATTTCATTCGTTGAAAGTTGAACGTCCTATTCAAATTGGTTTTGCTTCTTTGAATAGAACATTCACTCTTTTAACCAATGAAATTATTCATACTTTCACACTAATGAATATTACTTTTTTGTAAAAGAGCGGCTTAGCCTATCAACTGACCAGTTGACACAATCAGTTTCGAAAATTTCCTTCAATGATATGACAAATGACTGCCAAGAGAGATGAAACATTTATTGTAAGTATAAACGGGGACTGGGGAACACAGACAAAAAATCAACAATGTTCAATTGCTGCAAATTTAAATGCCTAAATGTTTGGTGAAGATGCATCTCTTTAACTGAGTAGACATTAATGCAATAATGAAAAAAGAAAACAAGGTAGTTGATGGTATACTGATTTTTTTTTAATAAGTGTGTGACCATTTTTTTCTGTCAATTTAGCATGCATATTTGACATAGAAAAATTGTTTATTATTCAGCATCTTCAGATCCACACATAACTCAAAAACACAAATTCATTACCCACGTGACTCTAATAGACATAATGCATTCACATCATGCGACGTCATTTTGTTGGCAAAAATATGAAGCACACTGCATGCATGACGTAGATTTCGCATGCGCGCGTAGAAGACTATGCGCACACTGAGTCAGCCGTCTGCATTTGTTGTGGTAAGTTGCAATGATACGCTCTTGCCCCGATTGGAGGGTACACTTTTTGTTATGTGACGTCGTATGCATAGGTCTATTACAACGTATGATGGGCGTATTGCTGCAATACGTAGGAAGCAGTTGTAGGCGTACGCAGAATGACTCATCAATCGAAGCCATGCGGTGTAGGCACAGGTCCGCGTGTATCGTACCATACACATGCTCTTTTATCAGTGCAAAGATGTATGGTGTACATGGGGGTAGGCCTATACTCCCTCACTTTTTGACAAAGAGGGTTTTGCCTACACAACATTCTCGCCAGATTTTCAGGAATATTACATAAAAATATACTCGGAATTATTATTTTTGGTCATTAAATAGACAACTTTATAATTACATCTCAGCTTGAGGTACATCATCTTTTCAAGGCCCCATACTACTCATACCACCACCTATCCCCCAAACAACACTCGGTACCTTATCTGCCTGTGAATGGGAAAGGATAGCTCAAATAACCGAATACTGAAGGGGTAAAGTGGTTGAAAGAAGAAACAGGAGGAAGGAAGAGCATTTATTTTAATATAACTTGGGTACCTTTTGTAATGCAGGAAGAAGTAAAACATTCTGCACTGTTTTCTCGCAGCTCCACAAAATTCTGTCTCTAAAGGTTTTTAAAGATAAATTCCATGAACCGTCCCTGAGTGTCACGTGTTCGAACCTGGTCGGTATACTGTTCCTCGGAAAACAAAAGTGCCTTCCTCCCCTTAGAAGTTACCTGGAATAAACCACAACCCACAAGATCTTGGAATCAAAAAATTGACTAGCTTTACGTGCTTCGTAGGCTGGCAAGAAGTACGATAAAATTATCATATTTGTAAAATATTTAGAACGCATTTAATTTCCTATTGCTCGGAATTTTGTTTTCAGAGGCCCCTTCTAGGGAGTTGTCCCTTGAACACACAAACATAGGATATGGTCGAATTATCAATTCTGCGGTCTGTTTAGAGCGCATCCAATATACTTTAGAAGAAGTTCAACTATTTCACTCACAATTCCGTAAATTCCCAGAGCTTTTGTGGGCCTTTCCACTGGACTGCATCAGGCGCCTTGACTCGGGCCCCGGACTCATCAAGGGCCCTAACTCGGGCCTCGGAATCCATGCCGTCAGAGGGAGCGTCCGCTCTTAAGCGGGGCTTTTAAGCGCCGTTAGCTGATTCCACCCCCTTCACCTCAGGTTTCAGAATAAATAACCGCCGCACACAACACATATTCTCCACCTGTATAGCTCAACTCACACTTACCCGGCAACCCCAAAGTGGACGGAAACTTTGCAAGCTACTCGTGCGGCGAGTAGGGTCCACAAATTGCAACGGTGCGCGTTGGATCCGTATTGACTACGGAAGCCCGTTGCAACCCGTTTCCACTCTACGCGCGTACAATCCGTTCCCATTTCGTTCGAAATGAACTAAATTCCTCTTTGCGCTACCCTTGCAGAATGGGTTCACACTTTTTTCTATATTGCAATAAACGGATAGCAGACTACAGTAACATATAAACTGGTTCAAAAGACAAAGGAGCCTCGTTAAAAGAAGGGTCTAAGCTCAGATCAAGTTTTGATATATCAGAGGGGTACTTATTCTAAGCAATCTGGTGAAATTTCCATTGAAATCCGACGTGTGGTTCTCAAGATATCAGCAGAT
>WURT03051001.1:0-14268 GCA_009936505.3 Holothuria glaberrima
AAAATTTCACAGAATGCTTAGAATATGTTCCTTTTTAACATATCAAACTTAAATTTGGGTCTGGACTATTCTTTTAAAGTCTATAATTACAAGACATATTTTAGAGGTTGGAAAATGAAGTTTCATTCATCGAACTCTCATTTTCATAGCTTAATTCATTGCTGAGATATAAAAATGTTCAAATATTATTTGAAATGGTCGACTGCGTAATAATTGTGATGTCCTTGTTTATCGGTCGACCTTACTGCCTTAAAACATTTATCGTTCCCTTGCATAGCACGTTGTATGGAGAAAGCTTGCATAGCCAAGTCCCCTTATTAGTATTACAGTAAGACAGTGATCACATTTTAGAACAAAGTACAGTGGTTTTCAAAAAAAAAAAAAAAAGAGAGAGAGAGAAAAGAAGCCCAACCTACCATTTTAACTTCAGTGAATAAACTTCATTCGTGATTGTAAATCTCAGCTCAGGAATGACCTGTGAAGATGGAGTAGACCACATGGGTGGATTTTCCAAGCTTTGCTACGTATATTTTTGAAATTTTAGACTTAAGGAACGTTTTCACACCGGCTGAGAAGGTTTATTGAAAATACATGAGATGAAAAGGGACGGTGGTAAAATGACTCTAACTATAATAGCATTAATAAAAGTTTGTATTTATGTAGTTCATATTTGTGTTGAACATAGGATAATTGCCACACGAGGTGGATCCACGAAAGGTTACATTGCTCATGTACAAGGAGTGCTGTCCTAAGGATATCCCCTTCCCCTTTATGTCTTCGTTCATGTAAGGTGACATTAGGCAAATTATGCTATCTTTAGCAATGTTTTAAACTGCACATTTTTCAGTAATCCCATAAGTGAATGTTTCTTACCTTGTGGGCTAGTTCTGCGATGAGAGGGGCGGAAGGGGCTTGAGCTGATTCAAAGTATAACAATTCTCAATATTTAGTGAACTTTTCCCTTGCTTTGTAACTTGATATTGACACATATTAATGGCTGGCACTCAGATGGATAACCCCCTCAGTACACTATGGTTTCATATGTAACTTAACATAATTTAGTGACTTGAGTATCTTATACAAAGAAAGTGCAACCGTTTCAATTGTGCACTCAACTGTGTACTTATAATGACGCATGCACTTCCAATGTAGAATACTTGCGTTATTGCCTGTTGCGACTACCTTTCCATTGAATTGTGACTGAACATGTTATCTAGACCAAAAATGTTAGTTAAATGGTTACAAAGAACCTTATACCTAGGCTAACAGTACTAGGATGCAAAAGACTACGGGGGGGGGGGGAGGGATGCAGTAGCGGGCTCCCTCTAAAAATGTTCGACCTCTACAAATTCGTGAGAACAAATATTTCTCTTGCCTCGTCACTTCTTAACATGTCTCAGTCGCTAGTTGAAAAAAACATTTGTCCTGGATTGAAGCAATCTCGCAGACTCGCACCTACCCTTTCAGTACAACTTGTCTGACTTCGGGTACTCATATCATGAGGTAACCACTTTGGACGAGGTGTTTACCACATAAATCATACAGACTCAACGTTAAATCGAAACTTTCAGGCGGTGTCATGTCAAAACCCGAACGAATAACGAGTAGCGTCGTAGGCCTAGAAAGCTCTTCAAGATTGGGGGCTGAACGCCGTCCTGGGGGAGAGGTCTTAGGGGATGGGGTGTCCCCCTTACCTTTGGAAATTTTTTTTTGATATTTGTGGGTCCTTAGATGCAATTTGGTGCATTATTTTGGAAAAAAATTTCAAGGTAAAATATCGTAAATTTTTGACATTTCTTTCAGAAGAGACAAACTACGGGTTTTCATCCTTGGATCTAGGGGGCGGAAGTATAGTTCCCCAGACCCCCCGCTTCCTACGCCTATTCGTAGCGTACGGTACTATTCATTTCCTCACATGTATATAGGCCTACGTAATCTTTTCTCTTCAAATCCCGCCAATTGAATATGTGCAATACTATGGATGGTCAGAAACATGAAACTTTTATGATACAAGGTTTTAGAACAAAACAGCAAGTTGCGGGTTAATCTATAGCCAACTTGAACGAAACTGTAACCAAGAAGCTTCCTGCACTCCACGATGGTTTAAAACCCATCATCATTCATCAAACGAAATGTAACGTTAGGCCTAGTAATTGTCGCATAAGCAAATCGGTAGCAATGTTTTACATTCAGTGTGTGTAGTTTGCTTACGTGTATTACCAGAACCCTGTCCAGTGCCTGACAGTAAACTCAACTTTCGTTATGATCAGAAATAATGCAACTCAATGACACTCATTTGAAGAGTTGACGCGAGGTAGGGGAAAACGCCCTCTATTCAGAGATTCAAGTATTATGTAGTAACCTACTTGAAGCATTCAGCTATTTTATATCGTATCTCACACGGTTCATTTCAAACACGTCATCGTCATGAATATTCAGTTTATCGATTTCATTCATACCGTCAGTGACTTTACGCTTGAACGTCGATAAGAAGCTTGCCAAAGCATTTATATCTCTGAGCAGAATGCCAAGTGGCCGTTGGAGGTACATAACTGCAGCTCAACTGTCATTCACTCAAATTCACCTGTGCGTCTTTGACAATAATAACAAAAGCCTGGTAGATCTGGCGCATTCTCTTTCAGCCAGGGTCGCTGTAGGATATACATACATTAAATAGCAAGGGTCTACGGGTCTACAACATTGCACTTGTCTGAAGGCGTAGTTTGTGTAGTGCCGGGTGCAAACTTTAAGGCGTGAAAAATACATCGTCAACTACAAGTATGCCTTGTACTAAGTCCCATCCCTTAGCTTCTGCTAGTTGCCAAAGCTTCCGTACTGAACAACAGTACTACAGTTCCAACTCCAAGCATCGTACATCATACATGATTGATTGAAAGCTGCAAGTTAGCTTGGTTGAACAGTGAATTGGAATCAGGACACAATGTACCGAAATATTTTCTTTGTTATTCTTTCCGTCGCTTGTGTTGGTAAGTAAACCTATTATTGTTTTTTTATCTTTGCATGGAGATTGTAGAGAAATAAGTGAATCCCGGGCTTACATATTACGTTTATCGCTATCACTTGAGGTCTAGCTGGCGATATTACCCGCTTTCTTGCGGCCTTGATCGCACCTATTCCATTAATTATTTGAGTCTTTAAAATTAAGAGCATTGATCGGTTGCGTTTTGAAAGGATCCTACTGTAAAAATTAAATAAAAAATAATAAGTCAGTTCACCTCGTAACCGCGGTAACTCAAGTTCATTGCAAACTCAAAAAAGTCCTTTTTGGAAGAGGGGAATTACTTTGTAAAGAAATACCTCCAGGTTGAGGTCACAGAATGCATAGTGGAAAATTTCCTACTGGAGATCTTATCTCCGTCTTTATAATTTTTTGATACTGTGGTAATGTTTGAGTATTTCTCCTGGCGGAGATCTAACAGAAATGTGGCAAATGTTACTCGCCACAGTTATTCAAAGTAAAGGACCATCATAGGGAGGAAAAAATATATGATTCTTCTTCTAAATAAAGAACTAAAATAAAATATATAGTGATAATTAGAATAAGAAAAGGCACAAGAAGTCGATCAACCTGGAAGTAGTACATATACTACCTATAGATATTGTAATTCAAAGAAGTTTTTTTCGTAGTTTGACGCTTTTATCACAAAATTTTTAAATGCATTCGTGATTACAACCCCTTGGCTTTACCTTAATTTTGCAATATTTATGTATAATAATTACAGAATATCCCGCACAATAGAGGCCCTGTCTTAGACAAGTTTAAGGCTACAGAGCTACGGAATTTGCCTGTTAGTAAAACAATTAGAGGGAGACCAGTGAACGAATCTTGCTTCCATTTATTTTTATTGTAAGAAACATATAGCCCACTAATGATTTTAAAGGGAAATATTGCGTTTGCTGCACGGAAGTTTCATCGTTTTAAAAGCCAAACAAATGATTATAGTTATAGGATGATAGAGAATTCTAAATGCGGTTACACGGTAATACTGATTTCAAGAAGTAATAAGGTTTCCATGCACTAAGTGAAATTCAGTTAGTTACACGTGTTGCTCAAAAATAATTTGCCGAAACTTTCAAAGTTCTGAATGATGCAACATCCACAACCCTTGTTATACACAATATTTTGACGAGATAAACCTATTGCTGGGGTTTATTGGGAAAACAGGATGGTTTAATAATGAACAACTTTTTTCTTTGTATGCCATGTTGGTGCATTTAAACGCAATATTGTCCTGTAAGATGGTATGTCGGGTTGTGAGGATATATACGGAGTCACGCTCAAATTGCGTTCGCAAGAGCTGACTAGGAGGGTATTCAGTCAAAAGCTAGTCCCACATTGGGATGGTTTCAAGAGGCAACTAAGGTATAAAGACAAAATCCGAGGCAATGTCATGTCATCTACGCTAACTTGTCTTCACGAGGCTCAGCCTGGGAATTACACAGTCAAAGCAAAGTAAAGCGTTTATTTACTGAGATACAAGGAAACGCAATGGGAATTTATCTTGTGGCTAAGGAAATATGCAGTGAGTGCCTGCGTGGACTGTAGCCATTGCGTAGCCCTGTAGCCAATGCAAAATGACAATAAGCTATATTGGCTAATCTGAATTGCAAGGCATTATGGGATACAAAAGGGAGCAGCAGTGCCAAACCTATGACGTAACTAGTTGCTCCCTTTGGATCCCATCATGCCGTACTGAAATAGGCGATTAACAATATAGCTTATCAGTACTTCAGTCTTGCTGGGCAAGTTTCTGCATTTTTTTCCAGTCTCGTTAGCTGAATAAAGGGGGGTAGGCACATGTTACCCCAAAGTTATTCTCTTCTCACCGAAGAGGATTGGTGCCCTAGTGCGACACGCTGTGACTTGTCGTAACCTTTCTGTCCCACACTACCCTGACATGAAAGACCCAGTTCTAGACTTCTCGCACTGGTTAAATGACAAAATGCTAGGTATGGCCAAACTTCCTAGTAATCAGCTTCTAGTCTGGCTGAAAAGGGTATAGCGTTGGATAAAAGCTCACTCATACGTGCAATCTTTAATGGGCAGTCATGCCTTTTCAAGTCATTGAGACTAGACTCAATTTAGCCCAATTTGAAATGGACACACGCATGACAAACATAACATAGAGGACTGAAGGTGAGAGGTCATTTCAGCCAGGGGTGTTCATGATATTAGATGAAGATACATCCCAAAACTCTTTCTTTGAACCCCACTAGTTGCCGACAATAATCTCTTTTGAGCGTTCTTCTTAAACATTGAAAAGGCTTATAGAGGTGAAAGAAACTAAGAAAAAATACGGCCACATCACCTGCTACATCTCGAAGAACAGCTCGAGGAAATTCCCAGCTTCCTTTAACATTACCAATCGCTTAAGCTGTACATTAATTTGAGGTTCTCGACGAGTTACGACGCTGTTTACAACATACTTGTTCAGTGCTTTACATAACTTGCTCAATATAGGTGTGCCTTTTAAATCATGCGAAGGAATGCGTAAATAAAAATCCGACAGCGAAGTTAAGTCTTATATGCCTACTTTTTTTTGCTCATTTGCATAAATCAATAAGTATTGGCTAACTACCAGCACCAGCAGGTTCATTGGCAATAAACAGTCGTTTCAAATGTCCGAACATTGTTTCGTCACAGAACGTGACTGTCGGCAACTAGTTCAACCTTAAAGGATTGCTCCAAATAATCCCTTTTGTTTAGGTCTTGTAAGCATGAACGTGGTTACTTAAATAGTAGTTCGAAGAAAGTCAATGCATGCCCTTGAATTCAATAATCCTGGAGTAAATTTGATTTAGCCCCCACACTGAAGACAAACTAATTGGATTAGCAGAGTTTTCAATGAATCTTCATCTGTCACCTCCCTGGTTCAGCCTTAGTGTTCCTTCCTGGGGAGGGGGTACGGGTTCTGTAGATCCTTTGGGAGAGCAAAACCTCCCGGAGGTAACGTTTCGATTATCGTCTAAATGCATCTTCACAATTGCATGAAGCAGTTATTTTCACACGATGATTTTCTCAAAAAAGAGATTAATTGCTTTAAGCTTCATTTGTGTTCACTTGTAAATGGTTACATAGGCTTATTTTGTTGTTGTTACTATATTTTTTATTTTTTGTTTTCCATGCCGTTTTATTCTTTATGATGGAATTAAAAAGGGGTTTTAAATTCATGAACAATTTTAATAGAACGGAACAGCAAGTGAACCATTTATGTGGGAAACGAAATGATAATTCAAGGTTATATTAGAATCCACTTGACCTAGTTCTGAGCCGATTCCGATTCCAATGACCCGAATTCCAAGCAAACTTAGACTCCCGTCTATGTGACATATAGCATTATCGTGACATATTTCTAATTCTTTTACATAATTAATAAGGTAGGGCCGACTTTACCTTTAGGGGACCCTGGACACAAACTAATGTGGGGGCCCCTTCAACTATAACTCTCCACAAGACTACAGTGGCACAATGGTCTTGAAAGGAGGTCAAAGGTTGTGATCACTCCCCCCACCACTAGAAATGAACTTCATAGATTTCCTTCTTACGTACATGTAAGCCTACAAAACGAAAATTAGCACAGATTATCTCCATACCGAAAACTTACAATTATGCAATTTTGTTTGGACCCTTTTTGTTGGGGCCCCTGGGCACGTTCCCCACTGGCCCATGCTTAAATCCGACCCTGAAATATGGTCATTGTTACGAGTCTTTTGATAGGTTAATCCGAACAGTTAAGTTGACAGTGTGACCGTTCACACATACAATTATTTACCACTTATAATATCATACTTAGGTTATCGATCTTCATGTAATTTGCTTTTTTTGGACTCGGCTGGAACCGCTTACGAGTTACGAGTTAGCCTACAGTCAAGTTGCAGTCCATTCCTGATCAATTCCGATCCCGAGACCTTTCATTGTTGGCCATTCATCAGTTACGAACGTAAAGAAAAAAACCGGCGGACGTGTATTGCTCCTGTAGCCACACTGACTGCACTCGCAATAGAGTATGTGTCACAAAAGAGGAGTACATATTTGGCACCTGCTATGAAGGTTAGAGTATGTACGTCAAAGGAGGAGTACATGTTCGACACCTGCTATGAAGGTAAATAAAAAAGGGCTCGAGCTCGGAACTGAGTCCAAGTTCTGACCTTGGGTGTTACAGTCCTGTGAGTAGCACAGTGGAGAACGGAAGAGGGCGTTTCTCACAAATTTGGGTTCAGTCTCAAGTGAAAAGGCTCATACGTGCTACTGTAACCGATACTTGGCTTCTTGTAAGACCAGGTAGCTGTTAGTTGTTATAGCAACTTCCTGATAAGACAAGAATCTGATATTGGGTCAAACTAAAACGACAGAGAAACAGATAGTATCCTGTTGTGCAATTAAAGTAGGCAGGGTTACTCCCTAACTACGGCTAAACATGAGATGGAGAAACAGTTTAGAGGAATCGTTTAAATTTATTTAGTTCATTAAATAAATTAAGTAGCTATGAAATTTAAAAACAAGTGTTTGCTTCTTAAAATGCGACGCATTTCTGTTTACCAATGGTTGTCATAAATAAGCGTGATTGTCATTTGAACTATTTACAGGGACAATTTGGACCGCTGTATCACTGAGGAACACTCTAAAATTGACAAGTGATAGACACCTGCCGGTCAATATACATTATCGACAGTTATTTATTTTCTCCCAGTGTTTCTAGGCCTTTATCATTGTCCTAGACTCGTAATAATGAAGAATTCCTACCTCACACCCAGATCATAAAAGTCCTACCTGGGAGGTTGCTTACGTAGCAGGCTGTACGGCACGGCTTATTCCTTGTTCAGTCATAACCCTTTGGGAAGCCGAGAAGCTGAGAAAAAGAGTCCGCTCCGCGGGGTACCTCGGAGGTAATCATGTTCACCCAGCAGCGAGGGGGTGTGTTTACTTTGGGTCTTTTCACTTACCACACCCTTTGACGTTAAAGTGCGTATTACACTGATTTTCACTCATGAATGTGGAGCTTCGAGAATACACATACACATTTATTAGTACCGCTATTGCAATTGGTCACTCGAAGAGTTCAACCAAAAACATTGACATCGTTTAGAAGCTACCTGTAATAATGAACAGTGACGTCAAACTTCCCCGTAGGATATTTATCGGGAATCTTTTCTGAATTCATCCATAGTAAGTTCAGTAAAGTGTAAAGCATATGTAGTATTTCTTTCAAGTATTTGATATATCGAAAAGAACAGTATTCAATGAAATGCGATGTCGAGTTTGAGGCCTCAAGCGAAGCTTAGCGTTTTTTTTATTGGCTGGTTAGTCATATCGTTGTGAATATTCATAAAAGTTGAGCAGTCTCATCCATGATTGGCCCTCCGCATTTTGGGGGATGGGGAGTGACTTTCTCCGTGCTCTGCTACTTGGAAGTCGAGGGTAAGAAACGACCAAAGAAAGCACGTCCCTCGCGTCAGGGTTACCCTGAATAGCTCAGAGGTAGCACCTCCTGCATGGTCAGACAAGGGTCATTGATGATGAGTGGTAGCGATTTGCGCAAGTTCGTATTCTTCAAAATTCATGAAAGTAAGTCGGTTAACGGAAAACCATAGGCAGCTGGGCAAGTTCTGCGTAGCACCTTCCCTGTAGACTGCCTCCCCTCAGGTTTTTCGTGTCGATGAGCAGAACGTAAAAAGCTCGTTCGCTCCGCTTGCTAGTTCTGTATTGATTGTAACAGTGATTATTACTGAGTTTTCATCTTTCTTAGTCTGGGGCTGTGATGGCATAGGTGACGGTCGGGTAGGGGGAAGGGGGAATTTCCCTCTCGGGGAAGGCTGGGCCTTCGTCGTTGAAATCTCCAACTTATTCGAGGATTGTTAATGGGTACGACAAAGTATATTATCCCGGACGGCGTCCAGTCTTTCCCGACAGCTACTCGATTTTGCTCTCGCAGGAGGCAAATTCTTCCATAAAAATCCAGCCTTTTCAAGTTTCTTCCAATGAAACCCAAAATTTTCAAATTTTCTCCATTCGAAGTTTAATTTAAAGAAAACACCAAAATTTTCGGTGCTCTGAAAGATTTGCGTTGTCCACGTTTCGGCAACTCGTCACTTTGTAGCTTGGCGTTGCTGGCCCCCGTCCGTTAGCTTGGCCTCCGGTTGGGCGAATCCTAACGTCACCCCTGCTTGATGTGGATTTTTGTCCTTCCTGCCCTCATTTCGTATATTTAACTTGCTGGCTTCAGCTTTGACACAACCAGTAGCAACATTTCTTTTCATTTCCCCTCACTTCTCCATCTGCCAGGTGGCCTAATTTCAAATTCTGCTCCTCTTGCCTTCCAGGTCACAAGGTCGAAACATTGTTATTCATAGACGCCACTGTACTTTGGCGGAAAGAGAGCAAACCGTAAAGGAACTGTCCTCCCTTCTGTTTATTTTTTAAAGAAACACATTTTCTATAGGCCTGAATAAGATATCTGAACTTTACCCCAGTCTCACGTCACATGCGTCCCCGCATAAAGTAAAACATTTACAGTTTCTTCGTGTAACTGGTGAATTGCACAATGGAATTATTCAACCGACTTTTATTAATGCCTGCCTCACAAAGAAAAAGGCTAAATTTGGCAGTATCAAAAATCTGAAGTAATATATTGTAGTCGTGAATATTGTTGCTAGCCTCAAGTGGTTGAATGGCACATTTTGCAAATACATTTGTACCAGGCTACGACCCCATATATCTACTTTACGATCGTGCTATCGGTGGTATTATGGAATCATTTGGGGCAGTGGAATGATAGCTGCAAATATGTAAAGCGATATGTTAAACATGAAAAGAAATTTTAAAATTAATTTTAAGACATGGCGGTAATAAACCAGTTTTGAGAGACACATATTGCTGACCAGTTAGGTTATCTTCATGTGAAATGTGCTCGCATCATCCTGTCACACTCAAACGAGCACTAAGTATAGTGCACACAACGTCTGTGGACATCATTCTATTCTCATTTGATTACAGTCACCATCGTAGAGAGTTGTTTATTACAATATGTCCAGTACCTTCAATCAATAAATCCATACTACTTCACCCTCTATAAGAATACAGCCTTGCACAAGTCTGTGAAGAGATACATATTGTATACAAAATGAGAACAGTAACAAAAATTAAAAAAATCCTGGTTAAATTTAACCAGGATAGGGGTCAAAAGTTTTCCATACATTCAGTTTTCTGGTTGGAAGTGACCACAAAATCCTGGTCAGGGAAACATTTTCCTGGTTAAAGTAACGACTCTTTATAACATCTTGGTCAAAATTTGACATTTTCCTAGTTAAATTTGAACAGGATCTCCTGGTACTTTTAACAAGGAAATGTATGGGGAACTATTGACCCCTATCCTGGTTAAATTTCACCAAAATATTTTTAGAGTGTGGACATTGCAACATGATACAGAATCAAGAAATCACTTAAAAGGTAAATTGAGTCACCCCAATCAGAGTTAGTATGACCCGTCACTCTCAGGCTAGTTCATGAATGGCCTATTTTGATCATGTGACAATATTTTTGTTAGTGAATTGTGAAATCAAAGAATTTCTCCTTGCTTTACCTATTGTTTGTAATAGTTATGTTCTAAATGTCTTAAGAGGTGCTTGTAATGCAATAAGAGGAGATTTGCAAGAGTTTGCTGATTTTTCAAAGAAAATTTTGGGACGATTGCCAGACTGGTTTTCTACAGTAGTTTATTTTAGCAAATCGTCACCTGCTTTTTTCGTGTCATAATATAGTGGCAACATGTGCAATTGCAGACATATTTCCTGATGTTATGAGAGAATAATTACAGTCCAAGGTAATCAGAATGCACCCTAGCCCACATTAAAATAATGTATACAACCATCCATGAATACAATTTTGATCTTTTAGATCTACAGTTCTGTGCACCTCATGTCGAAGAAATCTTCGGGAAGTCATTTGTGTTTCGTTTATTTTGAAATTGTCTCTCTCTGGAGAGGACATTTGTTTTTGACAATTTCAGTTACCCATGTTGAAATATTTCAATATAAGTTCGTTCTGGAGAGAACATGATTTTGAAATTTTTCAGATATTTTTGGGATCGCCATGATTTCAAAAGTACGACATGTATGCAAATCTCCTCTCACATAGTTATAGTCGGGCGCGCAGTGCAAACTACCCACGGTAATTCAGTTTATTCAGCTATTGAATTTCCAATATTGGTGAAGGAAATTACTTCAACACACCATTTTCCAAACAGCGATTACAAAGGGTTATGGGATAGAGTTTTTGCCATGCGTTGCTTCTGTCAATGGCAATTTACTTTATCTAAAAACAACACATTAAAACATTACCAACGATCCTTTGCAATCGCTACTATAGAAACATGTATATGTCCTGGAGCACACATCATTGACGGAAGTAGAGCAGGTGTATAACAGTAATGACAAAGATCGCAAATTTCCAAATATAAAAACATTGGTAGACCGTTTCTATTTGAGAGGGGTGTAAGTAACATGAAAACATTATTTATTGTCTTCTATCTGGTTGTTTTAAAAATACGTCATTGGTATATTTTGCTCATCTCCATTTGACATGGCACTTTGTCAAAATTTGGCTCTTATAACGGACATGATTCTTTTCCTACAGTACCTATGGGATTTGTCCCAAATTTATGCCAAAGATTAGCTAAATAAACTTTCACAAATCGGCAAAAGTGACCTAGTAACCTTGGTGCACTGCGTGTGTAGTTTACAGAAACAAATGACTAAGTCCCCAAACCCAATTACGTGCCTTAATATGTTACGAAACATGATGTCAACAAGCCTCGACCCCAAAATCCTCCCAACTATAGTTTACTTCGAGCCCTTTCTCCAGTTTCTACTATACCCAGAAAAAGCACCAGTGGCCTGTACATAGTTTAAAGTGCCCAAGGCCATATCCACACAGGCTTCGTGGATGCTGTCAGGGTACACTATACTGTTTAAGTCATCAGTGACAGACCAATCAGAATGATGTCATTGTTCGAATTTATGTTAACCGTTACCAATTGTATGTAGTACTGACGTGCGTGCATATACGCGTACGCATACCGGATTATCTGCCGTCTAGTAACTCTGCATGTAACTAGTTGTGCATGATATACGTACCCTGCACTGAAGGACCGTACCGGAGTACGTGCGAGTAAGAGTACGTACGCCGGTGACTATGGAGAAGACATTCCACATATGTCTGCCAACAATTCCATGTATTGAAAGAAAACTTCCTAAAAAGGCAATAAGTTCGATTCATTATGAACAATGTTCCAATTTTTACGAGTTATTCAAAAAGATTTTATATCACTAAAACTTCCTTCAACATCTCAAAACATCTCTAAAGCTCCTGGAATCCACTAAGTTTCTTTTAACGGAAAGGAGATTTCCATGAAGGCAGAAATATTAAACACTACTGAAATAGTGAAAACCCCTCATTTGACCTTATTTATAAGGTCATTGCGCTTGCGCTGTTGGTAATTCCGAACTGCCTTATAGCAAAACACACGGGGAGTAAGCGTATTTACATCACACGCGCAAGACAACCATTGATACTACTTTGGCACAATGGACGCTTGTCCTTTAAAAACAAAGAGACGCACAATCACGTGACGTCGTAAAACGCCTCTTTAGGTGAACTTGAGGCAAGCAGGTGTGATGTCATGGATTCACATTGAACAGCTGGTCACTCATTTTTTAATATTTTCTGTAAAGGTACCTTCTATTTTAGATTTTACATTACAAATACCTGATGCATTCACATTGTAAATACATCCTATACAGTGAAAAGATTGTAAAACTTACATCCCCTCAGCGGAAACCATTGATCTTATTCAATCCAAAATCTAAGCACGAAGTTAAAAACAAAAAAATTGTGAACCGTTGGCGGTCAAAGTAAATCCATGGCATCACACCTGCTTCATTCAAGTTCACTTTGGTAGGATATGTAATAACTTTAGCTTGATATCTGGAGCACCGAGCAAAGTTTGTGAATGGGGGTATTCCACCAGAAATGACTGTACATTTATAGTTCTTCTTAACACATGAAAAATCATTTTTTGGTTTCGTTTTTTGTCCTTTTGGTAAACTCACGTAAACTTGCACCGGTGTGAGAGAATTTTTGGTACTGTCACTTTCCCCCTGAGAAAAACCCATTTTGATCAGCAGTTGTTACACTAATAGGAACCTAAGTGTCTACATTCACAAGATAGTGACTGCACTTTGATTAACATTTGGTTTTAGTTGTTATATCAAAAGAAATGCAAAGTTTTACCTTCCGTAATTTTTTTTTCAAAGTTTTGTCAACGATATGTCCATTTAAACAATGTGTCACTATTTTTGCCCTACATCGTTAATAGTTACAATTAATTAAATAGTTAGTTTACGTTGAAATTTGCACTATAATTTGTATTTATTTCAAAATTTTGAAAGAAAAATGCCAAACACCAATTTGAAGGATGTCTGGCGATATTTGAAATCATCCAAGCTGTTGTTTATATCCAATAATGTATATCGACTCTCTAACTATAATTCAAATATTATATTCAGCCATGACGCACATACAACAAGAAAGTATGTAATATTACGGAACACAAAATAGTCATTCTAGCAATATTACAAATTATTTAATATGTTACCATTTAAACATCAGCGGAGGTCAATTTAGATTGCAATTTCTAACAGGGCAAACGTTCATTGAACTGACAGTGTGTACGTGCAGGTCTGTGTGTAAACAGGGAAGTATATCAAAAGAGTATGCAGGCGCATAGAACAAGTGTGGTCACGATGTAGGTCCATGGTTAACGGTTAGGCTGAGTTGGTATTATCACACTGCATGCGATACGATGCGTCCCGACGCGACAAAATGTCGTCATGCCATCCAAATGAAGGTGCATTTGTTCTCATCTCCCGGTAATATTCCACTTTCCGACTAGTTGTGTAATTAAACAAAACGGCAAATTTTGTCTCACGACTGGTCACTTAGGTGAGATAAAACGTTGATTCAAGTTGCTTTTTCTTTCAACTCAATGTTAACGAGTCGCCTCCCATAGTTTCCAACTTCTTATGTCGTATCGTTCCGCGTGGCGCCCAGTGATGAACGGGTCCTTTACTTCGAATGTGTAGCATGGTTATATGGAATATTGCGCACTTTTGACGGTTTTTCGCAAATATCTTGGTAAACTTACCATTCGTATCCATAAAATTGTCACCAGAAAATCTTTAGTTCGTCGC